>QDHC01006030.1:484572-551518 GCA_013186455.1 Papilio dardanus tibullus
AGGACTTCCTCTATCACCTGTTTCAGTTTTGGCGTCGACTTACGGGACACCCTGTATAGCTGCACGTTTTTTTATTTGCACAAAAATATTTAAGTTCTTCAAAACTTAAATATTTTAGTGACCTAAATATAAAAACAATTATTTATAACTCCGTCTTATATTTTTTAAAATATATTTTCGAAGTGATACATTCAAATCAGAATTTCAAATGTACTTCGCATAAAAGAAAATTACATTTCATCACTTGGAGATATTATTAAAAATATCATGAATGAATATATTAAGAAATATATGACTCGTGACGTGATAACGATAAAAGATACGAAGCTCGCTGGATATGAAAATGAAGTGATATTGAACGAGGACTTAAACTGTTAATATACTGACAAGAGGGTCGATAGCTCAGGGGTTTAGCTCTTGACTTGTAAACTACACGTCCCGAGTTCGAATCCCGCCATGTACAAATATATTTCGATTTTCATATGTACATATTTACCCGACGCTCTTAGCTGAAGGAAAACATCGTGATGAAACCTGGACATATCGGGGAAGAAATTCACGCAAAATACGCGCTAGTCGTGGAGTTGCGGAAAATGGAGCCCATTATGGGTCGAACCTTAACTTACCTTATACTGACAAATATATATCTTATTCCGTGGACAGAGACCCAAAGTACATGCGCTACGAAGTAATTCGATAGCGGACATCAAAGGTGAATGGAACATGGCGTTCGATGTGAACATGTCACGTGTGGACAAGCACATGATTTATCGAATGTCATTGTCAGTTTCATAAATGTTTGTCGATTCTATCAGTGATAAAATTACTTTTGATAATTGCTATTATGGATTATTTCGGTGTAATTTCACAAGAGTTCGCCATTTTGTTTATTTACACTTAAATGAACGCGCGAGTTTTCATCGAATAGTAGTTACTCTCACTCCTGCGGAAATAGAAGCGGGAATTTTATTTAAAATCAAATGAAATAAATGACAATTATCGCATAGAAATTACATTGCTTTCATCAGATTTCAATGAAAAGTTCCGAGAAAGAATTTCAACTTACCGACTTATTGCACAAATTCCGACTTCCAAAGAAGACAAGCGTTTGTGGAAATTTCTCAGACTTGTCCAATTAAAAGAACCATCGCTTAAATACTTTGAGGTATTTTACCTTTAGACTTTGTGTAAGTAAAGTTAGTATTCATTACAAGGTAATGGGAATGTCAATAGTAGAGATGGTCACAAGACACTAACCCCCATAAACGAAAAAATGTATGAAGTACTGCGATAAACAAGGACCAATAAGACGTCAATTATACGATACTGGAGGACACTCGGAACTAAATATACCAGGGGACCAAATTATGTATCATAAGTATCAGGAATAAGGATATTCTGTATTTTGGAATTAACTTTATGAATGGTACTGGTACCAAATGTAGAAAGTACAAGAGTAATAACGCTCTCGTTTCAGAATAAAGCTGTAAATGATTTGACAAAAACGTTATTTTCTGTGTGAATAATTGCACAATATCATCATTATTATGAATGCATTAATTTACGAGTAGATGACTGAACGATGTAAAACACACTCTGAAAGTAGACCTAGGCTATTTACTAAGTTTTTTTCGGCGCGGACGCAGTCGAATGCAATAGTTAGTGATGTATAAAATTGTATTTATTTTTTTCATAAATATGTAAATATGCGTTATTACTGAGAAGACGAGATATTTAAACGACGAATTCAACATTTAATATGATAATGAAAAAGAAAAATTTAATAAAGGTGTCTTATGAAGTTACGTTGGAAATATTTGCATTGACGAGCGGGAGGGAAAATGTGTTGTTAAGTCACGTGACAATAAGGAGTATTGAAAATTAACTTTGAAATACAATTGCTACTATACTACAATATTTAGATACGTCACAAAAGGGACCCCCTTAGTGTAGTCCTAATTAGTATGAGGAAATCCATTAAGGAGTTGCTGTAGACTCTGAGTATGTTACTTTGGCAATCCTAAAGTGTTAAGAAACGGCTACCTGTAGTATATATGTATGTATTGAGGTAAAGAAAGATCTTATGGGCTAATAAAAGAAGCTAATGGGCTTATTTTATTTATACTTTCTGAGAAAACAAGGCGTAAGTTTTAAGAGTCACTGTTAAAAATAAAGTTTTGTTATATATCTTAAAGGTTGTGAATAAAATCGTCGTATTTTCAAGTCAGTAAAACGTTTGTGGTCTTGTACCTTTGTGTAAATTCAATTTGAGATGAATTAAGAATTTAAATTCTCTTAAAACGGAACTCTGTGACGGGACAATTTTAATTAGCCGAGTCTGGCCGAGTTCCTCGCCAGTTCCTCGCGAGTTCCACTTGTCGTTGCCGGAATTCGTTCAATTAGTCTTCGGGAACTCGACAGATTCTTTCCTGAAATTCCGTTGTGTAAACGATTTAGGAATGCGCTTCGCTCGCAACGATTGAAATAAAATGCGATGTGATTTTATGGACGATTTTTGGAATACATTACGATTCAAAAGACGATACTTACGAGCGCTCTTTGATAATATTCTTCTACTCAGGGCCCTCGCATATATGCAAAGTGTGCAATGCACACGGGCGCCATCTTTAAAGGGCGCCCGTGTGCAATGCATTTGGGCCAAAAAACTAACATTTTTTTCACAGCTAACATATAATTTCTAAGTTACAAAGGCTAAGAAAAAGTTATAAATAATGTTTAAAGGGAGCAATGTATTGTAAATCCTTGTGGGACAATGAGGATTTATATTGCCCAAATAAATCTTGATATATCTCAGATTTTTTACGACGATGTGTTGGTTTATTTATTGATCGTTTTTAAAGACATTGTTAATCAAGAACATCTAAATATAATACGAGTTTTAGATTTTATACGAGTAAATTCGAAATGGAAGCAATTCGGTGTTTCGTTTAAAGAGTGTGGTGCCGGAGGCCTTATTTTAGTCCATTTTCCCTTCCTATCGTTTTCTTATTAGGAAATGATGGGAAGAGGAAGTGGATTGGTAGGACGAGGTATGATCCTCTTGTTGTGCGTCTCCTCCTTCGTAGATTAAGGGTAGGCAATGCATCTGTACTTGCAGATGTCTATGGGCAGTGGTCGCTTCGCCTATTCAGCGATGTCCAAGTGATCGCTTGCTCGTTTGCCACTTTGTAATATAAAAAAAAGAAAGCTAGATGGCATGGTTGAATCGATGTATTGATATATAACTTTATACCTTCGTGATTTTTACTAACATATTGTTTGTAAAAAACGGGATTCTTACCACGATTTAGCTGATTGATTTTCAACACTACCGCACCACTTCAGTCAGCCCGTGACCATGGCGCATGCAACTGTGCCGAAATATCGGGACCTCAATCAGCTAAATGGTGGTAAGACTCCCGTTTCTTACTAACAAAAGGATGTATTGATGTTCGTAAGAAGGTATCTATACGGTTCAACGGATAGTAAAGTGGCACAGATATAAAGCATAGTCTGGAAGGACACACAGGTTAATTATTAAGATTTTTAAATCCGCGCGAAAAGTGTCGTGGCCGACAGCCGTATTTAATATTGAGTATGTAGTAAATAGTCGTATTAAAAAAGAACACTAATTTAAATAACTTTATGAATATAAAACGATAGCTATGAATCCAGTGCAGGCAATTCGTCGGCAATCCATCTGCATCCACTTGCGTTGCACTTAATTACCCGACTCGTCAGGATTTATAAAATATACAAGTGCCTTTTCATGATATCAAAAAGGATATTAATTTATTTTTATTTTAAAAATAGGGATCGAGGAAAATGTGTTATCAGTTTATATAAATTAAATACAGACGGATTAATTTCCTTATTTTTTTGAAGTCGGTTAATATAAGAGAGAGGCAATTGGATGTAAAGAAATATACAGTCGAAAAGTTCTACAACATATAAAGAAGATTTTGACTTAAGGCCGGGTGGGAGTTGAAAATCAGAAAAATAGTCATTTTTGTTTCTATGTTCTAAAGAGCTAGTTCGTTTTTTTCATCTGGAAAAAAATATATGTGGTAGATGAAGATTTCAACTAAAGCATTTATCGAATAGATTTTTATTTAATGGTTTTATTTTAATAAAAAAAAATAAATACAAAGCACCTTTAGAAAAGTTTAAAGTCTAAAATCTCTAAATTTAAAGCGATGACTATGCTTTTTTTTTAATGCATCTTATAGACAATTAAATATACTGTAGGAATTACCGGACACGTTTATTGTAAAACTTATAAATTTACGTTAATCCTTAAAAAAACATTTATTTAATAGAACTTCAGACGTTAACTTTTCTGTACAACAAATACTGATATACGATTCTCAACTTTAAACAAAGTCGATAAGAAACCATTTAGAAATATCAATCGCATCAGTCGCTGGGCGGGGCCCAAACTGAAAGGTTGTCTGTTCCGGCCGCTCTGAGGCAAAAATTTGCGCGTAATTTTTAAAGATTTTTTATAGATTGTATTAAGTTTTTAAGTGGTTCTTGTTGTCATAATGGGTAATAAGAAAAATGAAGCTAAGTTAGAATACACTTTTTACCGAAAAATTAAAAAAAAACAATTGAACGATGGAATGTTCGGGTAAGTGAAAATAAACTACTGTTTTTCTTTTTATTAATTTAAAATAAAGCGACATATCCTCACTTTACTCTTAGATAAAATGTATCTTCATCTATATATTACATTTGACACACTTTTTTATTTTCTTTTAGCACGAAGAAGCGGAAACTCGATGGCAGCTCTGATAAATCAGATTTCTCAACACAGCTAAACTACATAGAGTAATTCTTGGTATTGCTATTATGTATGGTTATGATAATGGTAGATTGTACACAATATTGTTTAGTTCTATATTTATGTATATCGTAGAATATAATATAATAAAATTACACATATTGGGTAACATATTAGTATTTTTTTTTTATAAACAGCGGAAAAAAATCGGAAGAATTGGTACCTGATTTGGACACGTGCCGAAAATAATGAGTAAGTAAATCTTTTAGTGTCTTTTTTTGAAATATATTTTATATACACGTATTATAATAGGCAATTGATAGGTGTAACAGAAATACCTGCACTGCAAATACTGAACATTATTATTTTATAACTTTTATTGATCAATTTAGATATTTTACACAAAATAGTCAACAAGTGCGATTGCATTTTCGTATTGAACAAAAGGTGAAGGCAATAAATGGTGCTTTGTTTACAATTGCCATGTATAATAGGCAATAAGTATGGTTATAATTTCGATTAGTAAAGTGCACCTGCGTCAGTTTTTGGCTTTATCTTTTATTCAAAATATGAATAAGCCGGAGCACTTTTCATTTATAAAAATTGTAAATAATAAGTGCCGTGGGTGTTGTTGGTAAGAAATAAATGCAATCTTTCTATTACGGCCGCTTTGGCCAATTCGATGGCAGCTTTGATAAACCGATTTCTCAACAGATCTCAAATACAAAGAGTAAGTCTTGTTATTGCTGTTATATATGGTTATGATAATAGTAGATTGTACTCAATATGATTTAATTTTATATTTGTGTATATCGTACCATATAACATAATAAAATTATGCATATTGGGTAACATGTTCATATTATTTTTTTTAGAAACAGCGGAAATAAATCTAAAGAATTGGTACCTGATTTGGAAACACGTGCCGAAAATAATGAGTAAGTAGATATTTTAGTGTATTTTTTTGACAGATGTTTTACGTACACGTATTATAATAGGCAATTGATAAGTGTAACAGAAATTCCTGCACTACAAATACTGTTCATTATTATTCTATAACTTTCATTGATCAATTTAGATGTTTTATATAAAAGAGTCAACAAGTGCGGTTGTATTTTCGTATTGAACAAAAGGTGAAGGCAATAAATGGTGTTTTGTTTACGATTGCCATGTAATAATAGGCAATGTGCATCTGCATAATTTTTTAGCTTTATCTTTTGTTCAAAATATAAAAAAATCCGTGGCACTTGCGTATAAAAGTTGTATTCAACAAGTGCCGCGTGTTGTTGGTAAATAATAAGTTAGTGCGTAACATCTTTCGACCACATCTTCACCTAACATCAGGTGGGATCGTAGTCAAGCGCTAATTTAAAAATGGTAAAAAGGCTTTCTATTATAGCCGCCTCTCTGTTTACCTAAAAAATCATAAAAATAAACATAAAATGTTTATTTTTAAGATTTTTTTAAACAGTTTGGTATAGGTGAAATAATGTTTTTTTTATATTTTAGAGAATTCGAGGAAGACTATATCATTGAACAAGAACTACAACAAAGTGAAGTATTTGCTATTGAAGGAAGGAGACGAATAAATATAATGTATATTTTACAAAGTTAAAAAATGTGTCAAATCATAACAATATTATGTGATATGTGTAATATGACCTTTCTTATTGATTCTGATGACCCTAATCAGGCTGATATAAAAACACTAAACTACGTATTTTAATATTTTTGTCTCATACTGTATACACCATTAGCAGTTCCTTTTTCCTTCTCCAATTATTGTAAAATTATAGTTTTACTAGCTGTTGTGCGCGACTTCGTCCGCGTGGTATTAAATAATATAGCCTATGTTACTCGGAGATAATGTAGCTTTCTAATAGTGAAAGAATTGTTGAAATCGGCTCAATAGTTCTTGAGTTATTTCAATACATACAAAAATACAAGGTTTCTCTCTTTATAATATTAGTATAGATTTACATTATTCCGATTATTTATTTCCTGTGTTCGATCATTATTAATTTCTAGAAATATATTATTGATTTTTTTATTATCACGTATTGGTTTTATTCAATCCTTACAAAAAAGAAAAAATCTTCATTATAATAACACCGCCACTGAATTTCAAAGATAAATTAAATATTCGATAACCACTTTGCTCATATATCAAACTATTTTTTTATCTAACCTTCCTGTAAACCAAATTTAATGACAATATGTTCAAAGAAATCGAAGATATCCAAATGATATGTTAAATAAACATACATACAAACAGCAATTGCTCCCGTTATACTCTGAAACCTGTTATTTTCACACAATGCATATATAACGTATGGTAAGTACAACTCATCTTTGAAAAATATAAACTTAACAATAAATTGTATTCTTATACAACAAAAATAATGCTAATCTGAAACAAAACTTACAATATATTTGATTAACATTGTTACATAGATTTACACATACTCGTACATTTGAATAACATTACTCAGTTATCATATTTTCTATAAAGTCTCTGTATTCACAGTCGGCTAAGAAATAAACTAATTTTGAATTAACGCAACGCTGGCGCGCGCGCGCTTTTGTTATTGCCTATTGTGTTGCAAATAATGAACCTCTTCCTAATTGGTTGACTCGCTCCGCCCACAAACGGTGAAAAAAACACGAAACTGATTTTATGTTACGAACCGGCCCTTCCTTAAACCGAAACAAAACTCTCTTAAATGTTTTTTTTTATATTATAAAGTGGCAAACGAGCAAGCGGTCACCTGGATTCGCTGAAAATTAAAGCGAACGCTGTCCATAGACATCTGCAATTGCAGATGCGTTGCCTACCCTTAATCTACGGAAGAGGAGTCGCACAGCAAGAAGATAATACCTCTTCCTACGCGTCCCCTCCCCCGACAATCCACTTCCCTTTCCCATCATTTCTTTATAAGAAAAGGATAGGAACGGAAAGTGTCTAAAATTAGGCCTCCTGCCCCACACTCCTCGAACGAAATAGGGAATTGCTTCCATTTGACGCCTGTCTTCTGTGTGGTCGTGGTATTTCACCGGGCGAGTCGGACAATTCGTGCGAAGATATTAAAGCGAGCTCTACCACTGTCAAATGTGTTTACAATATTGGTAGAAAATAAAGTATTATGACTTTACATTGGCGGTTCAATGGTGGACAATACATGACAGTATGTAAACTTCGCTAACTCGTTCTACCCGGATGACACTTTTCATGATCTCTGCAACGGACGTCTCGCGCCAAAGTTTTGGCCAATTTGTAAAACTTGCGCCGACACGGTCTTGTCGACGCAGTTTCATATGTAATTTTTTGTTTTATGTATCCTTTCAGATTGTTTTGGTGTTAACTATCATTCACTTCCATAGAATGAATTAATCCTACTAATATCATAAAATCGAAAGTTTGTGGAAGGATAGATGTTTGTTTGAAAGTTTGTTTACAATGGGTCTCAAAAATCGAAAATATTGTATTAATGATGCTTTGAGAAATAATACTCATCTTATAACAACTTACACTTCAAAATTAGTCAAGTTTTTTGTCTAAATAGTATCAAGATATAATGAACTTGGAACCCTTTTGCAAGCCAAGTACTTAAAGCATGTCAAGCTCAAATAGTTAAATCGTGATAAGAATCCCGTTTCTTACGAATATGAAAGCCAAGAAACGTTATAAAAATCTCGCATTTCGACTTAATTAGAGTTTAAAGTTTACGTGAAATTCTATTGTATAATCGGTATAAATATCTGCTCGAAGTGGTCGGTCGACGTCATTAATTTATTTTAAAACGCCGCATTTCGCGAACTTGTGAAAGTAGTCGAAGCGAGCTGCTGGGGGCAACCCGAGGTACTATTCGATTGGCGATATCACCGATGGAATCGACAAAAATGCTGACATTGACATTCGATAAGTCATGTGCTTGTCACGTGTGAGATATCGAACGTCATTATCAGTTCTCTACATTTTTGACGTTCGCTATAAAATCGTTTCTTAGCGAATGTACTTTGGGTAGGCCCCCTGAGCGCCGTTCACAGCGACCGAACTTATTTCTCTCGCATTCGTTATATTAAATGGTCGAAAACAGCCAATGGAAATCGTTTTAATATTTGCGACTTTTTTGTTTTAATTTGTTTGCTTTCACTAGCAAAAGTTAGACACTGGTCAGTGGTTATAGTTATCAATCATTGGAAATTAAGCCCGTTTTAAGATCTTCGCGCGAATTGTCCGGCTCGCCCGGTGAAATACCACGACCACACAGAAGACAGTCGTCAAATGGAAGCAATTCCGTGTTTCGTCTGAAGAGTGTGGTGCCGGAGGACTAACTTTTAATACACTTACCCTTCCTATCCTTTTCCTATAAGGAAATGATGGGAAGTGGAAGTGGATTTTCCGGGGGAGGGGACGCATAGGGAGAGGAATTATCCTCTTGCTGTGCGTCTTCCTCCGAAGATTAAGGGTAGGCAACGCATCTGCAATTGTAGATGTCTAGGGGCAGCGGTTGTTTCGCTATTTCAGCGATTCAAGGTGACCGCTTGCTCGTTTGCCGCTTCTTAATATAAAATAAAATAAAAATCAAGGAACATTATTGATACAATGAACGTGGACTTAAAACCTCCTTGACGTTATATTTCACTTGCTTTAAACTTAAAGTCATATTGAATGTGTTGTATGTACCCTATAGACGCGGGTTTGTTTGTTAATTTAATTTAATTTGGCGTTAATTAAATTTGGTATCCATGATTAGTTCGGATTAGAAAGCCGTATCCAGCTTAATTACATTAACTTCAATCCTGATTCTAATTGACAGCTCACTGAAGATGTACCTACTTATAGCAGGATGAAAAGTTTTATTGTTTATATTGATATAGAGTTTACTTAAGGCGTTTCGTACACTAGGCTACACAATGTAGTGTAATATTTCGGCGTCACTTACCTTTGTACGAACTTCTGAGATTGTAAAAAAATATATTAAAAAAAGTAAAAAGGTTTTATTACTAAAGTTAAGCGATCAAACCCAAATGTGGATTACGACTGGAAAATATAAGCCCCCTCTAGAATGCACTATGTCGTTTCCAGTATTGGTTTGCAATTTTCCAGCTATCCAGTCATTGGACTGGAATAACATACAACAGGCATAAACATAATATATTCTGTGTACATGATACGTAATTTAAAGGTAAGTAACTTAATACAAAGTTGAACTTTAATTTAGCTCATTGTTAATAATTCATGTGTAATTTTGAAGCTTTCTTGGAATATGTAACAAGACGGCTGATTTATTTGGAACACGTTCGAGATTTGAGCAAAGTTCATTCGTCTTGTAATGGATTACTTGCATGAGTAATTATTTAGGTCGTAATCTACATTATTATGAAATTAGGTTAATCATGTTTGAACTTCGTTTAAATGTTTGAAAGTAATAAGTTCAGTAAATAGAATTTCAATTAATTTGATCTATTATTGATAGGGTGTATAATCCTTATCCTTTTCCTTATCCTTACATAGTATAAAACAATAACGCTTTTTATGTTTGTCCCTATATATGCTTGAATCTTTCAAACTACGCAACGGATTTTGACGTGTTTTTTTAATAGAGAGAGTGATTTATAAAGAAGGTTTTCATGTAAAATACATTCACAATATAGTAGAGTAACACTGATAATTTATTTTAATATGATGTCGTATATTAACACATTAAGCGCTAAGCTTAAATTGCAAACGCTGCAGTATCTAGTATCAGCATTATACAGATTTGCACCCGTGTAAGGCCGGGGCGGGTCGCTAGTAAATTATAATGGACACAATGTGACATGCGCCTTATGTTTACTTCATCATCATTATCAGCCTATTGAAGTCCACTGCTGAAAGGGCCTCCCCCAGCGATTGCCACAAGCTTGACCAGGTCAACAACAAACAGTTTACACTATTTTATTATAATAATTTGAAACAAAAAGAGAATACCATAAGTAAATCTAAATGTTTTAAAAAACGCCAAAGTAAGTTGCCAGTTTGATAATTGGCATAATAATTCGTCATATTTTTATTTCCTGTGTGGATTTATGTTGAATCAATTCAGGAATAAAAAATCAAAGGCGCGGAGAATTTTAATAAAATTGTTTATGCTCGCAGCCCTCGGAACAAACGGATAAATCATACCACGAATTTACATTTTATGCGGGCACTTTTAACTGAGGAATTTAATATATATTTTTTGTATCGTTTAACGTGTCTTTAAGAACAACCTCATTTAACTTTGATCTACCCATTAGATTTATACATGAGGAAAACTGCGGTTATTAAAAAACAGGCAAGGTATACCTTTTAAGACATCAACAACACAATACATGCCCGTAGCCTAAAAGGGGTAAGCAGATATTACGACTGATCTTGACACACCTGTTTCGACTTCTGACAATATTAATTTATTATTTTTATAGTATTCTTAATATATTTGAATTAATTTTATAGGGAAATAGTTAACGAAAATATAGCTTCAATTTACGAAAATTGTGTTCGGAAAAGTTTATTAATATTTTACGTATAGTTTGGTTCACGGAACATAATTGTAAATGTTTTTGAAATATTTTCAGTTCATTGAATATACGTTTTACCACAAAATGGTGCTTTCATTCGTCCACTTCAAGTATATTGCTAAAGTTTGTCAATATCGTGTGAACCAATGGGTTGTAGTTAATCTACATATGTATTATTAAATAGTTATATTAGTTATATTTTGTATATTAATAGATAGAATTTAACCGAAGTGTCCTGACAATTGTAAAATAAGCATCTATATCTTACAATGCGTTATAAAAAAATGCTTCATAACAATCACTCTGCTCGAACTAACAATTTCCTCGAAATCACAATATTTCTTGTGACTATAAAATAGCGTAGTCATCCTTAAATTAGAGTAGGCTCCGAGCACAACAGCGGGAGCGTATTGTGAGTTGCTGTTGATGATAAAATAGTGTAATTATTGCCTTGGATGACAATTATTAACAAGATTTAATTATTAATTTGAAATAAACTATGGCTATCCTCTAGTTTCATATATGCTGGTATCACCATTGTAAACATATTATACAATTTGTTGAGGTTATATGTATGTTTGCTTGACCGAAGTTTTGTATGTTTTGCGTTTATATCATTCCTACATCTGCGGAGACGAGGGTACTGACCGGCCGCGCAAAAACTAACAAATGGTGAGGAAAGTTTTTTTTGCAAGGAAATATACATTAGACAAACATCTGCAAGCATAGAGGAACAAACTACAATTTATGATAACATAAATATAGCTAATATTGTTGTAAAATGGTAGAGAAAGGACAAAGAAATTATGAAACTATTATGTGAAAGAGCTATGCTTAAGAAGGAAGTGAATTCAGATATGACGGCATCTGCAATTGCAGATGCGTTGCCTACCCTTAATCTACGGAGGAGGAGACGCACAGAAAAAGGACAATACCTCTTTCTATGCGTCCTCTACCCATCATTTCCTTATAAGAAAAAGATAGGAAGGGAAAGTGGACTAAAAATTGGCCTCCGGCACCACACTCGTCACACGAAACACGGAATTGCTTCTATTTCACGCCTGTCTTCTGTGTGGTCGTGGTATGTCATCGGGCGAGCCGACCAATTCGTGCGAGGATGTTAAAGCGGACTCTACCACTGTTAAAAAGTTAAATGGGACATGTAAAATTACATCAACTTTTAAACTTGTAAGTAAGTAATAAGCATATCTTTAAGCAAATAGAAACTAACAAAACACTAGTTTAAGTAGTAAATTAGACGTCTAGCATCGTAAGAAGCGTAGTGTGTAATTCAAGAATAAACTAGACACCAAGTTTTGTAAGAAGATTGTATAAATGGGGCCATGAAATCTACGTTTTTGCGACTTTTTTCAGACAAATATTTCACTCGATGGGAAACCTACGTACTATTATATTGTCTTCATCATATTAGTACCTTTTTTATTATTAGTAGAGTAGGAATACTTTTCTTTGATTAATTAAATGTAATATTTACGCATTTATAAGTTAATAGTCTGGAAAAGGATTAATATCTATTTTTTTTCTCAATTTGTGGTATTAATTATTAATTTTATTAATAAAAGAAATAGTAGCGTGACCTTACGTGTCTCAAGTTTAACGACTTCATGGCCCCAAAAGGGACAGTCCAAAAGTCATCCTAAGTCTACTAGACCTCCATCAAACCATGTCCCAGAGTTGATTAATTTCTTCGTACTTTAGTCTGCAATCAGCCGGCTAGAGTACTCGTATGTAGCCGGACAGTTTCATTTACTTCATTTATATGTCTTATCTTATCTTTTGAGCAACTCAAGTTTTATACAACTTAAATAAATCTGTTTAAATAAATGAAAGCTGTCTAGTCTATTCAATAAGGTCAAGATAAACTGGCACTGAACCGTAAATGGTTACTTTAAATAAGGGTAAAACCGTACTAAATCTACACTCAATGTCTCGCTTAGTAAAGTAATTAATTCCGAAAGTAACCAACTCCACAAAACGACAAAAAAATGAGAATCAATCGTATATTCTTGTTTTAATATTTAAAAAAGGTCCTTTTAATAAGAAAAGGGGGCAAACGAGAAGCGTTCCACGGAGGTGATCATCGACACTCATGGACAACTACAATACCAGAAGAAGCAGACGCGTTGCCGGCGTTTGAGGAGTTGATATGCTCGCTTCTTGAACCTAAGTCGTAGCGGTCCTAAACCCACATCTTCTAATCTAACTCCTCGCATATCTTCGTGTAGTGTATTGGCTATGGTCTGGTTGTCTTTGGGTGTCTCGAGCATCACGCCATGTTGACAGTCGTGACAGACGTCATGCCCGGCGGGAGGCGTTGCGTTTATACTACGTGGTGTATTCATGATTAGACGCCCAGAGACAACCAGACCATAACCAATACACTACACTTCATATTAAATATTTTAAACAAGTTTAACCTTCCTTCTACATGTCTCGGTTTCAATAAAACCTCTTTTCTTGAATAATTTACAAGCGTCATAGTTCAGTTTTCATAGTGAAGAATAAGGTCAATTTGTCATTCATGTACAAGGTAACTTAAAGCAAACTTGTTATATTAGGCCATTCGTATACAATGTTACGCAGATCTGCGTCTGTACAGCCGGCTACAAAAGTTCAGATTTAACTGTACAGTTAAGACTGATGTAAACAATTTAATTTGAAATGCACAGTCGAACAGTTCTCATATTTTCCTACTGACATCAGTTTTAACTGCGCAGTCAAACTGTGCAGTTAAATTTGAGCATCTGTATCCGGGTTAACCATCGTAGCAATATAGTGTCCTATGTTAACAAACGCATTCCTGTGTATACCTCTATGAGATTCTATAGTACAAGTCGATGAAATTGAAATCTAAGCTTTGCTTAGTGTTGTGTACAAGAGGCCTAAGGATACATTTTAATGAATAATTTTCTAAAGTGGAGACAATGCGACGTATACGTGAACTTTGAAGCTATTGTACTGCAGTCAACGAAAGTTAGACATTGTCACAACGTCTTACAAGTTGTTTATTGTTAAAATCTTTTGTGCCGCCCGTGCGAATACAATTTTATTGTATTTGTTCACTAACTTAAAAGGAAATGTATTAAGAATAAAGAATATAACAAGATAAATTTATATCTATTTTGAAATTTAGGAAAATGTTTAGGAAAATTGAGAGTTTTGACATCTGAGGGGTTACTTTTCGAATGGCGATATCGCTGATGGAATCGTCAAAAATGTATGAAACCGACATTGACATTCGATAAGTCATGCGCTTGTCACGAGTGGGATATCGAACGTCATTGTCAGTCCCAATAGAGTTCGCAATAGAATCCCTTCATAGCGAATGTACTTTAGGTTTAGGTTAGTTTGGCCCAGTAGTTTTTGAGTTATTTTAATATATACAAAAATTCAAAAATACAAAGTTTCTCTTTATAATATTAAACATAGATTAGGAAAGTTTGAATACAATAGCTCTTCCTCAGGTACATGGGATTAATAAAATTGATGAGTATATCAAAATAGAAATGTTTTGTTCGTTGAAAATATTTATCATTTCCTGCACACGCAATATTTAGACCGATTCCTAGTCAACGTACGACACAATTGGATTAAAGGTTGCGTGACGGACCGCTCTACGGGATATTTCTTTCTTTGTAACACAATATTGCTTAGTATCTTTTTTCATAGAAAAGCTTTTATCAAAATTTGAAACGTATATTGAAAGGTAAATCTGTGATGACAATTTTTCTTATGTACCGTTTGTTGTTAATAAAATTGATGTTTTAGTTTTTATACTATGGACAATTATTGCAACATGTGGTATGGGGAATTTCCTCTCCGCTACTTCGGTTGCAAGCTTATTAGTTATTTTTTCGCACAGCCGAGTTGTGGAACACTGTCCTCAGTGGTATTTCCAAACGTTTACGACTTAAGGGCCTTCATGAAAAGAGCGTACTCCTCTCTAAAGGCCAGCAACACATTTGTGGTTCCTCTGGCGTTGCAGATGTCTGTAGGCGGACCAATTGATTCAGTTGATCCGCTGCTCGTTTGCCCCCTTCTCCTATAAAAAAAACAATATTCAGAGATATTTTCATGCTATTATTTTTGCGCTAAATTCCTTACATGTTAGGAGTTAATATTAACTCCTATGTTTTTAATAATACACTAAACTTAATTCAATAAAACTTTATTGTTACTAAAACGTAATAACTCTCATTTAAGACAATCGTGTCTAACTGCTTTACTAATCATGTCTAACATAATGTCAACTGACCGCTTTAATGATTGTTATCAACTTGCTAATGATGCATTAATTTTCTTAGATGACGTCATAATAGTTGGCAGATAGATGTATTTGAATCCCTCGTCGAATTTGATTAATTTGATTGGTCATGACAACTGTTTTGTTAATCAATTAATTAAGTATAGAATTCCGTTCACGGCACCGACTAGTGATGATGGACTCCCGAAGAGTCCGAAACTAGTCGGTGCCGTCACTGGGATACGCGTGATTTTAGCCGCATTAATTAAGTAGTATTACTGTCTGACGTAAGTTTTACAATTTCATTGTTTTGTTAATTCTATTTGCTAGTTCTTTTATTATGGTGTCATACTTGCTACGTAGTCGGCTAAAGGGTTCTAGGCCTTAGTACGATACCAAGTTTTTGAATTTCTTCGCGGATAGTGTCATGATGTTTTCATTCATAAGAACGTCGGGACTGTGGATTGTAAAATGTATTAAGCCGTGCGCTACTAATGTTGGTTTATTATTTTTAGTAATTTGGTTGTTTAATTCGGTTTCAAATGGAATTACATTTTATGAGCTTGTAGCTTCATCTAGATAATAATAAATAACCACAAATGAAATTCCTGTAATGATACTATTTAATGGTTTATTGTTTTAACTATTTTGTGGTCTTATTCCCGGTATCGGAATAACGTATAATCCCGTTTTGTTAGTAAGCTATTACGTTTATGAAATATTAAATATTAGAACAGGACTTTTTTGTCCGTTATTTACAACTTGGTAGGAAAACTTGGAGCTACAGAAGAACCAATCATCAGATAAAAAACGGCTGCACTCACGTTATTAAGATCCGGTAACGGCACCGACTAGTTTTGAGCCTGTCGGAGGCTCTTCCTTAGAGGTGAGTTGTGCTTATATTACCGTCTCGTACTGACACACTGAAACTAGTCTGTATCGTTACCGGATCTTAATAACGAGAGTTCAGCCGTTTTTAATAACTAGGAAAGAATGTGTTTTTACTGATAAGTGTTAGCCAGAACTTATATCTTGTATTAAATAGACTTATTCTTTACGACGATAATATGTTCATGTAAAGTTGTAGCAGTAGAAATGCACGGTATTACTATGATTTGTCTATCGCGAGGTAGGATAATATTAATTTGGTGTAAACAATTCCTGCGGTTGGCCTCAACAATGTCAACACATTAAGTATACGTCCGCCGCGGACACTGTTGTTGAAACGTGAATATTATGTTTATTACATGACCAGGTTTTTAAGAATATTTTCAGAACAGTGAACAGTTCCATCCTTGTTAACACGTTCAATGCGATCGACTTGCGAGGGCCTGGGCGTCTGGTGAAATCATTTTCATACAAAAATCTCAGTAGAATGGTATGTGTTAATATCTTATCACGTAGAGGAAGAGGAATTATACTCTTGCTGTGCGTCTTCTCCTCCGTAGATTAGGGTAGGCAGCGAATCTGAAGATAAAAATGGCCGAGATATTATTCATTATTTTAACCGCGTATTGACAAAAGTGAGTAAACACACAGATTTATATAACCACGTACGCAGGGCCTAGACGTTATGTAACGATAAAGGTTACAAAGAAAGTATAACCCTCCCGTTTCACACTAGCGCTTTTTCAACGCGCGTTAAAAAAGCGTTGAGATAGAACAAAAGCATTTCCATGTCGCACGGCGGCACTTTTAAATTTTTACATAGAAATAAGAGTCATTTTACGGCTATCGTATGAGCGAGGGCGTTAAGAAAAGCACCCGTGTGAATGCATGCTAAAAATAAATGAATTCCAAATATTTCTAACAATAAACTCGTGATTTATGTACCGTGAAACATAATAATATTATATATGTACTTATATATTATGTACGCAACAAAGCCTTTCAAGTTCGACGTACATAACAATAGTAATAATTCGTTGTATTGTATTGCGTTTTACCTTGTTAAGTTAAAATAGATTTGCTCTAGTAACAAATTATATTACAATTTTGGAGTAATATGGTACAATATGATGAAAATTCCTAGAATTTCTACATATATAAACGAGATTGATATCAAAACTGTCTCAAGAACTACAATACATCACTAACAACTTTGAACTTTCATCCAACATTGCCTGTAATCACACAGACGTTTTTTTAACTTTGGACTTGGCGTTTTTTTGACGCCTTCCCTCGTACGATCGCTGTAAAATGACTCATGTTTCGTTTAACCTGCGTTCAAAAATACATAGAAACGAATTCCTTGTATGTCAACGTTTTTTTACAGCGCGTTAAAAAATCGCTCGTGTGAAAGATTATAGTAAAGATTATAATACATATTTCGAATAGATCAAAAATAAAGTATCAAATTGTTCAATTAAGTAAGGTCATTTATTGTTCCACTGTCCCCTCTACAGTTTATTAATCTACACAAGCCTTTATTTACTTTGCTATTGAATGAAAAAAGGTAAGTTAATCTTTCATAGAAATCACTAGAGTTAATCATGTAAGAGGGAATGTGACCGGAGAGGCGGGAACACAGCTATGCTTTTACCATCACTCATATAAACCACTGATCTCTATACAACGGATAGCGCACAACTTAGCAATATAATCTTTTGTCTCATTCTGACTATGAATAACTGAGTTACGTGTATCCTTATCCTTATCCTTATATAGTATAAAAAATAACGCTTTTTTATGTTTGTCTCTATATATGCTTGAATCTTTAAAACTACGCAATTGATTTGTAAGGACTGTTTTCATGTATGATACATTCAAAATATAGTAGAGTAACACTGATAATTTAGAGGTTTTTAATACGATGTCGTAAATGAACACATTTTTAGCGATTACATTGCAAAAGCTGCCCGAACCCTACTAGTTAGATCAAAATATTGTACTACAGTATTGTACAACTTAAAAAGGTCTACAAAAAAGTCCACGATGGCATAGCCTATTACTCGGGTATAACGTAGCTTTCTATGAGCGAAAGAATTATCGAAATAGTCCTAGTACCCTTTGAGTTATTTCAATGCATACAAATGGACAAATCGTCTTTATAATATTAGGATAGATTAGTTTGACACCTTACCACCGCTAATTAAAGTCAAACAGACATAAAATACTGCAGTTTATCCTATCCATTTAAAGAGGTCAGTGATAAGTCCCTTCGATGAAAAATAACCTCTCGCCGTGTCAATGTCACATCAAGGGAAGTGACCAGAGGCCTTTATAAATAATTCACATACGTATACGTGGCGTAAATATTTTTCCCCTTATATGAGAATTCCTTTTTTATTATCCGAAAACATTGAGAGTGTATTAATCTCGTTATTACATTTGGTTAATATTAAATAACATACGTGTGAAAGTAATTAAATTTAGCAATATACTATTAGCCTCATGACCGTTTTCACCAACAGTTAAGTGTCACTTTAGACCAAAGGGATCCGTTAGATTTAGGGAGACCCTTAAGCAAAAAGAAAGCACCACTGACAGACAACAGATGGACGCTTGAAAGTACAAGATGGCAAGAGCAGTGGGGAAAAGGAAGGTCTGCAGGCCGGTGAAACGGTGGGCTGATGATATAATTGAGGTGACGGGGAGAAATTGGCTCACTCTGAGTAAAAACAGAGAACGCTGGAAGGAGGAGGCCTATACCCAAAGAGGGATCCATAATTTGCAAGAAATAAACTAACAGTACTAACAAGTAAAAATAAGTTTTTTAAACTAACTATACTAACAAAATTCAATTGTAAAAGTTATGGAAATAAAAGGCTATATTATTATTATTATGATTATTAAGCAAAAAGACACCTATCTAAAACTACTTTAAGGGTTGGTTGGTGAAAACGGGCATTAGTTATATAAATGCGAATGTTTAGAAAATTGGATGCTTGTTTGAAAGTAACTAATTTAATTCAACTATTTGAGTCATCATCATCATCATCATCTCGGCCTTGTTCCTATGGAGGGTCGGCACAGTATGTACTTCTCCTCCATAATTCCCTATCAGCCGTTTTTTCTGAATTTATCAATTTTTTCATTTAAGTATTGATTAATATACTGGATTAATATTGAATTATAATTAGTGATATAGATTATTATGCGAAAAACACTTAAAGGAAAGTGTCACTTTTAAGCCCTCTCTTTATATTTTAATCTCTTTGATCTTAAAAGGGTAGGAAATTTATTTCTTTGACTATGTAAACGGAATGTAAACAAGTTTTTTTTAAAGCTCGTGATCTGTGTGCGAGCGGCACTATCCATCAATGTTCAGTTGGTATTCGGAATTACCGAGTGGAATTTAAGGCTGCGTCTACAGCCGACTGCATGATTGAAAGGGTAGTTTCATCCCTGTCTACTACAGTGTACACGTACTTCGTAGTTTATATAAGTTACTAGCGACCCGACCCGGCTTCGCACGGGTGTAATGCAACATATAAGTTACTAGCTGTTGTTTGCGGCTTCGTTTGCGTGGAATTAAGATAGCCTATGTTACTCGGGGATAGTGTAGCTTTCTAACGGTTGAAGAATCTCTGAATTCTCTTTTCCTTATAAGGAAATGATGGGAAGAGGAAGTGGATTGGCGGGGGAGGGGATGCATAGGAAGAAGTATTCTTCCCTCCTTCCCTTGCTCTGTTTTATTCCCTCTTGCCGTGCGTCTCCACCGTAGATTAAGGGTAGGCAACGCATCTGCAAAAGCAGATGTCTATGGGCAGGGGTAGCTTTGATTTTTTCAGCGAATCCTGGTGGCTACTTGCTCGTTTGACCCTTTGTATTATAAAAAAACAAAAAACGACTTAGGTGTTTTATCACCCGATATTTCGTCACAGTTGCATGCGCCATGGCCACGGGCTGACTGAAGTGGTGCGGTAGTAAACATGTTAAAGGTCTACTCTGTCTACCTTTTTTTAGACAGGGCGACCAACGATGTATGTTTGTTTTGAAGTTACATTCAAATATCTCCAAAACGGCTTAACGGATATCGATAAAATTTCGATTATTTCAGTTCCGCGCTGATGGAGTCTGTAATATTGATTTTTTTTTATAAGAAAAGGGGGCAAACGAGTGGCTGGATCACCGACGTGATCTTCAACGCCCATGGATAATTGCGACGCTAGAGAAACCATAAATGCGTTGCCGGCCTTTAAGGAATAGAATATTAATATGGTGAAGGAATATAAATAAATTGATGAAGTAGTTTTGAAGTTTATAAACTTAAAACAAGATTTAAATTGTCATATAAATGTTTGGAAATAAAAGCGAAAATTAAAATTTACGATTTAATAAAAAAATGTTTCGACCACATTCGTTACGTTTTGTTTTTTATTGTTGTTTGTCAAACAAATTGCGCATTTATCGTGACTCAAATAAATATAAATGATACAGTTTTTGATTTACCTTTAAATAATACTGAGGTTTATTTACATTTAAAAATATTTATTTTTCTGAATAAGCCTGGGTATGATTAATATTGCAACAAAATACATAAAATATTCTCTTTATTACTAACCGAAGAGAAGGTTATATGTGTATAATTCTATAGGATTTTATTATTTAGGTTCTTCAGAATTTGTAATAAAACACAACTGAGTTTCTTTTCGTTTTTGAAAGAAACGACATTTAATGCTATTACATTAATTCTATTTAAATAACCAATTAAACAATCAATAATCTTAGACAAAAATGCTTCTTCCTTCGTTGACATTTACAAATGACAGTTTCAATGACAGTGACATCCACAGACGAAAAATATATTTTTCTTACATGTGTTTTGCTATTTTGTTGTATATTCTATTAACTACATGTTACTAATCTGGGGAGCTACCCAAAGTATTTTTTGTTGGGATATCTCTGATGGACGATAAAAGTGTATGAAAGTGACATTGACATTCGATAAGTCATGTGCTTGTCACGTGTGATATATCGAACGTCATTGTCAGTTCCATACATTTTTGACGTTCGCTATAGAATGACATCGTAGCGTACTTTTGGTGACCACCCTGTTCTGTTTTTCAATTATTTAACGGTCTGTCTTTAAAATTATTAACTATGTTTAATTTTAATTAAATGGTAAAACACATTTGGAATTAAAAACAACGTTAAGATTAAGGTCTGATTTAGTTCCATGTCGAGTCATACATCAACAAACACTAATAGAAGGTAGCAGTGGCCCCGAAACGTCATTATTTAGTTCAATTTGCAGAATTAGCTTGATAAATGTGTTTGAATTACCGTTTTCGTAGACGTGCGCGCGCCGTAGAGCGGTCTCGTAGCAGAGCTAGTATGTGTCCGAGTCTCGCGCGCGTAGCACGTCTGTGTTGCTACGGATTTGCGGACGATTGAATAAATTCCGTCGACAGTTTTAGTGAGCGGTTGATGAAGTGCTGTGTTGTGATTTTGTGTCTCTCTAGGTAAGAATGGGTAAAGTTGAGACATTATATAATTATAAATTACTGAGGAATAAATTGTAATATAATTTTATAATGTTTTGAAGATTAATTACAATTAATATGTGACGTCACGTAATAAATATTTATCAATGTTTAATAAGTTGTAACATTTTATTTTTTATTTAAGAAAAATAAATATTTGTTTGTTCTTTTTTTGGTACGTCAGCATTTTCAGAATCGGATTATGGCTTAGGAATATAACATAAAATATTAGATATGATTTACTATGATAAATGCATTTTTTAATAATTTAGTAGGTATTATAGCTAATAGAGATTTATCTCCTACTAGCTGTTGTTCGCGACTTCGTCCTCGCGGAATTAAAAAATATAGCTTAGGCTACTTGGGAATAGCGTAGCTTTCTAATGATGAAAGAATTTTTGAAATCGGCCCAGTAGTTCTTGAGTTATTTCAAAACATACAAAAATATAAAGTTCCCCTTTTTATGATATTGGTATAGACTACACTTTAAAATAAAGCTCATTTAAATAGTTAATTATATTTAACAGTAAGCAATTAAATTGTTTACAACTTCTCTAAGTAGAAATGATCAGATTAACATTAAATAATACTTAGAAATCCCACTATCAATGAAAGAAATGTTCGTCGCTCTTTCTGTTTGAATAATGCATTGCCGTCGTACTTAATCCTTGAGGTAGAAGGTTCTTTTTCTTTTTTTTTTAGTGTCATTTAAGTTGTGAACCATTGTTATTCTTCGTCTTAAGCATTAAAAAAGAGTAAATACTAAATAAATGCTAAAAATAGCAAGGGTTTTAATTATAATTTGTTTATGAACTTTAGATAACTTCTGTAGGTTTTTTGTTATATTTATTTGTTTTATTCTATTTTAATTCGATATTAATAACTAATTAAAACAGCCGAAATTAATAAATCTAATAAACAAATTGATGTTTTAAAATTCAAAAAGGTTCTATATGTTATTGAAACTTAAATTATGATGGAAACTTTATTTTACTTTTGATGATAGTTATTTTACGAATTAAATAACATTAGAATTTGCAAGCTAAATTTGAATTATACAATCTTACAGTACAAACACATAAACAACAAAGTAGAGATCGCATAAAATTGGATTGAAGAACTATAAAACGAACACCACTAAAATAATTTAAAATTTGGTTTCGTGCCAAACTGACACTTACAGCGCGGCGTACACATGTTCCGGTTATGACTCGCCAAATAAACGTTCGCCCAGTTAAATCACAAACACATAGAACAATCACAAACGACGCATCTGCAATTGCAGCGCTTCGCTATTTCAGCGAATCCAGGTGGCCGCTTGCTCGTTTGCCACTTTATAATAAAAAAAATACAATAATAACTTACGAAAGTGCGTTAGTCTATGGGTGTTGATAACCTAGGTGTTTCCGTTGCTTGCTTGTCCCTTTCTATTATAAAAAAAAACTAACATTGAAGTAAACTCGATCATTCGTCTTAGGTTTGAGAAATTTATTTTATACTACTACTGGAAGAAAAGGTTCGGTAACTGAAAATTATATCTCTACGTATTTTCTTAGACAAGTCTACATAAGCGACCTTAGTTTCTAACAGCCGAATAGAGTAACGAAAGTATACATTTCGTATTATACGCGTTGCTTGCAATCTGACAGACGTTAAAATTAAAAAAAATAAGGTAAGGGTGGTATCTTTTTTAAGTTTACCCGTTAGTTGCATAAGCAATATAATGTCATGTAGGCAAAGTTTTTTTTTTATAATGAGCTATGTTTATATGTTTTTATTAAAATGTGATTACAGTGATAACGCAGGTATTTTACTAATATAATAAATGTGAAACCTATAGTGGAATACACATAGACTATATAATAAGTTCCTTCGAAAACGGAGTCTCCGTATAGCTGCTCTATACTAATACTAGCGGTCGCCAGCGACTTCGTCCGCTTGAAGTTTAGAAGTTGGAAACAAAGCTTTTCATCTTATTTTCACCTTTATAAAATAAGTTTGAAGTAGTAATAGAAACCCATGAACAAAATATAAAGTTTCTAAGATTCATACCTACACTGTGAAAAAAAAATTTTAGATTCGAACTATGACCCCTCTTTTTTGCCCCCAAGGTAAAAAAAAATAAAAATCTTGAATGGCAAAGTTATTTATTAATGCCGAAGAGCTCTCATTCCAATTTTCATGCAATTCTGACATAGGAACAACTTTTCTCCATACAAACTTTAGACCACTATTCGGACCCTTAGGGGTTGAATTTCATGAAATCCTTTCTCAAAGCACTTTTACGTCGTAACAGAAACGCCTATGCAAAATTTCAAGTCCCTAGGACCCGTACCTACGCTGTAAAAATATTTTTAGATTCCAACTATGACCCCTCTTTTTTGCCCCCCAAGGTAGAAAATTGTAAAATTCTTGAATGCCAAAATGATTTCTTCGTGGTAAAGAGCTCTCATTCCAATTTTCATGCAATTCTGATGTAAGGTGTGAAAAATATCTGTAGATTTGAAATATGACCCCCCTTTTTCCCCCCCAAAGAAGAAATTTATAAAATCCTTGAATGGCAAAGTTATTTATTCATGCTGAATAGCACTCATTCCAATTTTCATGCAATTCTGACAAAGGAATCACGTTGCTCCATACTAACTTTAGACCCCCGTTTCGGACCCTTAGGGGCTTAATTTCGGAAAATCTTTTCTCAGTGCTAAACTACGTAGTAACAAAAACTCCTACGAAAAATTTCAGGTCTCTAGGATTCGTACCTACGCTGCGAGATTTTTTTTTAAATTCGTACTTTGACCCCCCTTTTTTGCCCCCCAAAGTAAAAAAATGTAAAAATCTTGAAAAAGAAACTTATTTGTTCATGCTAAAGAGCACTCATTCTAATTTTCATGCAATTCTAACAAAGGAATCATTTTTCTCCATACAAACTTTGGACCCCCATTTCGGACCCTTAGGGGTCGAATTTCTCAAAATCCTTTCTTAGTGCTCATCTACGTAGTAACAGTAACCTCTGTACAAAATTTCAAGTCTCTAGACCTAGTAGTTTTGGCTGTGCGCTGATTTTAAGAAACCCCTCTACTCTTTTATATATATAGATTGTAAAGTGCGAAACGTTGTATTTTTGTATGTATTAAAATAACTCAAGAACTACTGGGCCAATTTCAAAAATTCTTTTACCATTAGAAAGCTACATTATCCCCGAGTAACATAGGCTATATTATTTGATTCCACGCGGACGAAATCGCGGGCAACAGCTAGTTTAATAATAAAATATTTCTTCTCTATTTCCTGGGTATAACGAGCCGCTTATGTCGTCGACTGTCGGAGCTGTCATTCCTCAATTGCTATCATCTATAGCGTATTATTCCAACAATTGCTTTGAAAGGGGAAATAAAGATATATAAATATTCAGAATATTTATTCTTTTGTAGAATAAGTAATTTTGATAAATTATAAAAGTTTTGATTAAAAGTTAATAATACACTAGCGCTATTATTTGGGTAAAGGCTACATACGGTTAGTTTTAACTGTACAGTTCGACTGCGCAGTTAAAACTGACGTGTGTAGGCAAAATTGAGAACTGTACAGTTCAAATTGACGTGTGTACGTCTTGTAGCCGGCTTTAGATAGTTTAACAATTTATTTTTTTTACTCTTTTTATTTTCTCTTGTTATTTTATATCGTACAAAATATTACTTAAAGCTTTAAAATTAAGCTTTTTTACGTAACGTAATACGTAACAAATTCCATACAACAAGATTAATGAATTTCGATCTATGAGATCGCAAACAGCGTCAGGTGATTAATCATATCTCCTGTCACTTGCCTCAAGTGGCCAATAAACGTCCTCTGATGAATTTAGCACGTCGATACTAAACAATTTGCATTCTTAGGCCTTACATACACAAGGCCGATTCTACGATTTTAGCCTGAAATGGCTTACGCAAACCATACTAGTATTATAAAGAGATTAACTTTGTATTTTTTAATTTTTGTATGTATTGAAGGCAAGAACTACTGGGCCGATTTCAAAAATTCTTTCACTCATAGAAAGCTACATTATTTCTAAGTATTTTTTTAATTCCACGCGGACGAGTCGCGAGCAATAGCTAGTGTTTTATAAATATGTCGGTAACAGATACGTGTTTAGGATTGTATTGCGTAGTTTTAGGCTCGTGTACAAAGAGCCTACGAGGTATAAGTATGAATAATGCTTATGAAAAGTTCTGTATGTAGCATTGGAAGTGTTAGATTTCACCGATGGGTAGGAAATATACTTCCGCGACTGTAAACATTCCGCTAACCTTATTAAGTTAATATATAAAATATTTCAAAATATCAACCTGAAAAAAATACTCTCCCACTTCGAAAACTTTAAAATTATTTCATACTTGTTGATAAAAAGTTCGCCGTCGGCTCCTGATGTTCGTTGAAGTTTTGTTATTTTTTTTTATCAACTTATTCGCGACATTTACGGCGTAAGTTTGGAGAATTCATCTTTCCCGGAATTAAATTAATTTTGTAGTCGTTAGATAATTTTTATAGACGGTTATTTATCTTGTTAATGTCGGTTGAAAAATGGGGTTGTTAATTTATTTATTTTCGTTTAAGTAAACTTAATAGCTTTGTCATTTCTTAGTACAGTTTATTATTATTTGTGTGCTGTTATAAGTAGTTGACTAGGATAATTAGTAGTTTTAGATATTTATCACATATTAGTAGTATATAGTTCGACCAATGATGGGCTCCATTTTCAGCATCTCCACGACTAGCGCGTATTTTACGTAACATCACAAATATCTTCGAATTTCTTCGCCGATATGTGCAGGTTGCATCACGATGTTTTCCTTTACCGTAAGAGGGTCGGGTAAATATGTACATATGAAAATCGAAAAACACATTGGTACACTGCGGGATACGAACTCGGGACTTGCAGCTTACAGGTCAAGAGTTAAATCCTTGAGGTGGCTCAAGGATTTAACTCTTGACGCTATTTATCACATTAAGAATTAATCAATAAATATTTTATTATGCTGAGTTTGTAAATAATAAATTTTTAGTTGTTATACTGTATTATTTCAATACTAAATTACCATTTATGGTCACCTTATTCGTCATTAAAAATAAATTGTACGGATTTTTAAATCGTAACCGACAAAAAATATTACAAAACTAGTGAACATCTTATGACCCGCAAGAGTTTTTAAGCGAGCTCATTTGGCTAATTACAACATACAGTTCTGTTTATTTTCTTGTCGTATGTTTATTTTTATATACAAATGTCAGTCCGCTTATGTCCTTCATGGCAACACTTGACTTAGTTTAGTAACGAGCCCGGTACGGAAGTTCTCGTGTTAAAAATGTATGCCTTGTACTAAGATCATAGGTTATTATAATCTAACGAACAAGAAAAGACTACGAAGAACTATGTTTTAATTAGAGATTAAAATAAGACTACTATTATTAAAACGTAGCTGATAAAAACCTGGTGCGGATGAGGTAGTGGCGATGATGACTTTATTTTGTTTTTTATTTTATAAAGTGGCAAACGAGCAAGCGGCCACCAGAACTCGCCGAAACAGCGAAGCGACCGCTGCTCATAGACATCTACGATTGCAGATGCGTTGCTTACCCTCATCTTCGGAGGAGGAGACGCAAAGCAAGATTAAAAGAAGACTAAAACTAACTAACTAATTAACTAGGGTGACACGATGGCCCGAAGTGGGCCTTGATCTCCGACAAGAAATCTCCCCAAACTTGGCGATCCCGCGCCATCCCGACACGATCGCGGACGTGTAGCTTCCGACGTGGACTTAAAATAAGACTACTGTTTACTAACCAAAAGAGATTTGAAATCTTACTAATATGATAAATGGTAAAGGATGTTTGTTTGAAAAAATCTCCGAAACGACAAAACTGATCTAGGTATAGGTATAGATTTAGTACAAAGTCTGCAAGAACACAGGCCACTTACTATGTTCTTTTTTAGTTCGAGGACGGAGTCGCCACAGCTAATGTAATTATATTTCTAGTCCCGAGTGATATTACAATATAACATCACTCGGGTATTTATCTTGTGCTTAATTTTATGTCCAAAAATGTTGAATTCTCATTTTATCTTTTCATAATGAAGCCGGCTACAGACACTAAGTTTTAACTTCACACTTTTAACTGTACAGTTCAACTTAGCAGTTAAAACTGACGTGTGTAGGCAACACTGAGGACTATGCAGTTCAAATTGTTACGTCAGTTAAAACACTGAAGGTCTGTAGCCAGCTTAAGAAAGGGCATGATATATATGAATTATGTCCCTTTGATGTTACACGTTAACATTTGTAGCAGTCAAAAAGCATAGACACAGGATCATTTGTCGCCGGTATCGGCGGCACAAAGACTGCCTCGCTTCTTTTGTGTGCCGCCGCTTTGTTGCTACGGGACGCTTTATCGCAACGATTGTGAAGGAAACATCGCGAAGTGACGTCATTCTGCCAGTAAATAGAGTTAACATATTTAAGGTTAAGTTGGACTTAACTAAGTAAACATTCGTACTGACGCTGAGTTTTAACTGGTTACCCAAGGTATATTCGCTACGAATCGAATTTATAGCGAACGTCAAAAATCTATAAAACTCAAAACGACTGATATTTCACACGTGACAAGCACATCGGAAGATACTTTGGATAACCCCCCTGTTGCGCAAAACTAACGTGTGTAGGCAAGACTGAGAACTCTACATTTCGACAGTTGCACAGTTAAAATACTGAACGTCTGTAACCGGCTTTAGGCGAATGTTTGGTGATTGCGTTAGACTCGTGGAAAAAAGTAAATTGCAAGATAAAGGATAAAGCACATTTCGTTACATAACAAAGAAGAAAGATATAACACGCTGTGGAGAAAACGAGATAGATGTATATGAATCATTTCGTCATTTAAAATTGCATCTCAAGTTTTGTATTAGATTTTTCTTTGTGTATTTTTAAAATATTATATTCGAAAGAAATCGAACTATTCTTCAATACCATTCCTTTTCTGACGAAGTTCAATACTCGAAACTTTTAACAAGCTAAAAGCATAGAGCATTCAAATGTAAGAGGCTTGTTTGTTAAATATCAATACATCGGCGTGCAACACAATACACAATTTTGCACTCAAGTTGAATATTTCACAAGTATGAGGAGCGAAGCGCATTCGTGCGGAATGCAACATATTTTGACAACGACTATGTTTCAAATAAAACGTTTAAACTCTTGGAATTGAACGTCTAACATTTATTTATTGCATATCTATACTAATGTTATAAAGAGAGAAACTTTGTATTTTTGTATGTATTGAAATAACTCTGGAACTACTGGGCCGATTTAAAAAAAATCACCATTAGAAAGCTGCATTATCCCCAAGTAACATAGGCTATATTTTTTTATTCCATGCGGACGAAGTCGCGAATAACAACTAGTATTCCATAGAATTTAAAACTATCGTTAATTAAAGTACATAAACTTTTATTTTCTGTATGTTCCTCGGTTTTATTTAGTTAGCAAAACACATGTAATTGTGCATAGAAAAATTAATAGAAAGCACAATACAAAACATCATTTTACAAAGGATGAAAAAGTTTCCTTTATTAAAACAAAACCCGTCTTGACGGAAAACAAATAAAGCGTAGACAAATGAATTATGGAAGGTGCAAAGGTGGGGAAAAGGAAGGTAGAAAAAGCGAGTGGAGAATTCGCTTTATCCTCGCACATCCAATGCACCTAGAGTGACAGTAGCTTATTCCGATTTAACAGACAATGGGTCAGAGCACACAATAGAGGTTCGAGTGAACAAACCCGTAGTTGGCGTCTCGCCGGCCTTTGTGCGCACTTTATGAATTGTCTCGGAAACTCTCGTCGAGACGAATGAAACTTTAAACTGTATCCAGATTAACAGGACCCCATTGTCTGCGCTTAGTTATTGGATGCTTGTTGCTTTTTATTGCGCACCGCCGACGACGAATTGCTTTTCATTGAACGGATTATACTCTGATAGTTTATAAATTGTTGCTTTTACTGTTAAGTTTGTAATAATGTAATAATTTATCAATATTTTGATGCAGTTTCTAAAAACGTTCACCAAAATGTACTTTATGACTGTCATAATGTTTTTGAACTGTATAGTAAGTTGTACTATGTAGCTATCACAGTGAAGGAACTCAAAATGGTTTAAATTGCATCACAGGTTTAAATCATTTTGTGTATTTCTCTTGTCGAATTTTTGATCACGTTCAAATCAAAATCAGTTTTAAGGTTATAGTAATAGGGTTTACTTTAGCGTGACAAGCGGTGAGGTAAATTTAATGCAAAGAACCTGCTAATTAGATCCACGGAGGTTGAGACATTAATTTCGTTGTTTAAAAAGCTTTATAAAGGTAGTGTGTTGCGTTGTTTTTTCCGTTTCTCTAATGAAACCCCTTGAGGGAGCGACGCTGACAGGCTTTAGATTTTTCCACATTAAAAGCTTTTTTTCGCTTTTCCGAATTTCACAGTACGTCAAAGAGTTTAATTAATACAGAAATTTCAAAGGTCCCGTACCCTTCCCTTTTAATGTTTTGTTTATTCAACGTTGACTTACCGAATTACATTTATCCGGATTAGCTTTGACAATTTTTGCTTTATTTATTTCAATGTTGCTGTCACAGCAATGCTGAGTGCATCAGAATTTCGATCTTTTACGACTTAATAAGTTGAATCTTCAGAATGGGGAATGACCAAGTTTTAGAACAGTATGACAATGTTGACGTGACAGCTATTGGTATGGTCTCCAGCATTCGAGCCGAAGCCTCGCTCTGACGTGTCAACTCAAATGCATATTGTAATAATGTCAGTTTGTCCGGATTTCATTCTGACGTGTGTAGATTTGCGCGGAACAAGCAATGTAATCAGGGAACTTATTATTTTCTCGCCATCTTTTATACTTCATCCCCAGTTTGATCCCGTAACAGCGTTCCCCTTGTCACTTTGCTTACACGTTATTTGCGTTGCTGAGAATTGTGAGGAAAAAACACAGAATTTCCTTTGCCGGATTCAAAATAAAGGTAATTGTTGTAGTAGTTCGTTTTTATTCTCACTAAAGTTTGCGAAAAGCTATATAAAATACTACGTCTTACTAATTCAATGAAATATGTTACTTAAAGTTGCAGATGCAGAGTGACCACGCTATACTACAAAAGCAGTCTATTATAGATAATTTTGTGTTCAGTCAATCTTAAGATTTTCATCGCATAAATAAACAATTCTAATAGAATCGAGCGAGGGACAGGCTTACATGGTCGGCAATATATTCCACTATAGAGCTCCTTTAACCTGAAACTCTCTCAACTTATCTCAGATGTTAACCATAAAAAGATCATTATTGCAAGTTATTTTGAATCTTATTACCAAGTACGAAGGTTCCTTTTGTGATTTTATCGTGATAAATGTCTAGGGAGGCTAGTTACATTCGGTTCAGTCGGTACAGTCTGCGATACGATCGGGGGCAGGCTGTTTTGTTTCGTTATTTCGTCACGAGTTATCTTTCAGATGAGCGACACTCCGTCTACGTTAGCTTCAATGCTCTATTCAATAGACTGAAGAAAATAAAATCGTATTATTCGATTGAATGAAAACGAAACAGACATTGTAGAGATGTTTTGTTAAGATATTTTAAAGGATCTCCAGTAACGTTCACGCTTAAACATAGTCTTTGGTTTGTTGCGGCAACAACTAGTGAACGAACATTATCGAAAGGTGAATTTATAGCATGAAAACAAAACCATTTCCAGCGGAGCTAAAGTAAACATCGTCACAGAATGTAAAATTTATACAGAATTCATCGAATAGCGGACCAATTTTCACAGCGACATTTCCCAATGCGCGCTATCCATTTCTGATGCAAGCATAATCAGCTTAACTCTGTTCAGATGAAAAAAGGTAATGGACTGAAAAAATGAGTGTACATCGCGTCCGGTTGAATTTCGGACTCAATGACGTAGAAGCTTCGCCTTTATCCAATAATTCGTTTTTAAAGGGAATCCCAAAATATACAAGCCATTTCGTTTTTTTAGTCACGGTGTGTTACAACTTAAAGCCGTATTTTTGTTCTTTATAATTTACTAGCTGTTGTGCGCGACTTTGTACGCGTGGAATTAAATAATATAGTCTATGTTACTCGGGAATAATGTAGCTTTCAAATGGTGAAAGAATTTTTGAAATCGGCCCAGAAGTTCTTGAGTTATTTCAATACAAACAAAAATACAAAGTTTCTCTCTTTATAATATTAGTATAGATATAGATAGTTGACTGAATAAATCTATGATTGATATTCTCAATTGGGGTGAAACTTCAATATGTAAACATTTTATATTATTATATCACGTATTAAACGACGTAGTAAATAATGCAAGTGTAAAACAGGCTAATTGTCGTTGTGAGGCAGATAATTAGGAATTATTACCCTCGTTCCGTACAAACAGGATAGTTAACTAATTTATTTGTGCCCCAGTTAGAAACGAGTTTCTATCACATTAAAAATCAGCGTAATTTACACGGCAACGTATGCAAACAGGAATTAATTAACCTTATACATTAAAACAACGAATTAGTTATTGTTATTACGTTGCTAATTCAATTAAACAATGTATTTAATACAATTGGATCTCAAACACAGTTGTTTATGGTGGAGTATGGTTGGCAATGTCCTTGAAATTGGACAGCAGTAAATTTGAAAAAAAAAAAAAAACTAAAACACATTGTGGCCTCTATTTCTGCGAGATATAAATACTTTTCTTAAATAATTGTTGTCATACTTTTATCATTAACTGTTTAAAGCCACTAATCTTCTAAAAACTATAAGCATTGTTCTCTTTTCATTACTTTCTTACCTTGAATGCTCATCTTTTGGCATTTCAAGTATACTTTTGAAGTTGACTTTAAAATCGCGTCAAAATATCGTCGAGTTAACGATGTTTTCGTGAACTTTGTAGAGTTTAAATAAAAATCAATGATGCATACATCGCTTGCAGCTCGGCTTCTTAACAATTTAATAGCTACTATGTATATCATACTTGAACGTATTTGTTAGAATACACTACGGTTTGCAAGATTCAGTTTCTTAGTGGAGTTGAAGCGTTAATTAATCCCTCATTCTAAGATATACTAGGAGAAACTAATTGGAAACATATACTGGAAGTAAAGATTTTTTAATTATCGGCTTGTTATCCAACCTTGTTATCATAAACAAACACATAAGATCTTTAAAAACATTTTTAAGATATTTCAAATGTCTGCTCTAAACCTTTCTGTACTTTATACGATGTCTTTGAATCACTTAAGCTAGAAAAACTGTAATACAAAAATAGAAGTCGCGCATAGATCATAATAAACAGGACAAACTGATAGAGCGAGTGAATCGGGTCAAGAAAACAAGGTGAGCTCATTAAAACTTTATCAAAATGCGCATTACGTATGAAGCTGGGAGCGGGTTAGAGCGGGGATGTCAGGGGTAGAGGGATCGGTGCACACAGCGGCAATAACTCAAACCATTCTCTCAACTCCTATAGCCCATTTTTCATGCTACAACATTTTATCTGCGAAGTCGCGCGGCGCCGACTTGAGTGGACTTTTGACTTTTGCCTTACGCTCTTTTTAAGAACCACTTTATTGTACAGATTGATCGGATAAGTAGTTATAACGAATTGGAGATTTTTAATACGTTCTATATAATGTCGACAAATATTGTTTTTCAGGTGTTTAAAGATGCTTCATTCTTTTACTCCTTTATATTTACCATAAACCATAGGAAAGCGTACAAACTAATGCAATACGCCATATTGTTCTTCTTCTCTCTCTCTCAGTTATAGATTTTTGTAAAGTGACAAAATGCGCGCATCATAACAGGAAGTTCAAAGTTCTTTCTTGACAGTTTAGTTTTGTCTACTTACAGAATTAGAATCCCTATTTATAGCAATGAAAAACAGAGAAAGTCAGCTATTTGCTGTTAAAGTTATGTAGAAGAATATTAATTTAGTTAATTTATTATTCCCGTTGGAAGTTTGACAATTCGTATGTGACGTAATAATACGTTCCTGTTCGATAACAGGTATTCGGCTGCGCAAGATAACATCTCAAATTGGCGGAATGATTTACTGAGCGTTGTTTGCTGAGCTTTGATTTGTTTCCTCCGTCGTAAATTTGTGAATTTGATGCTTCATATCGCTCGGATTTCGGCTCATCCAAGCAAATCCGAATGTTGCAACTGGATCAAAACATTCGAGTTCTCTCAGACCGCAAATTCGGTCTCTTTGTGAGATTCTGTCGCTTTTAAAATACTGATGAAATTGAAATGATCATTTGCTATTACCAATATTAATACGATCTCTGTGAAAATAACTCTGATATTAAACAAAATTCTATAATTAATGATCATTTAAAATATGTACATATGTGTAATACATTTTTAAATCAACCAACCGACTAACCCGCACTGGGCCAGCGTGGTTGACTATGGCCTTGTCATCCTTTAGAGGTAGGCTCTGTTCCCTCGATTGGGACTTGTAGTATGCTGATGATGATAAAATATATTTGAATAGTTAATGTTTTAAGGTAGTCCAAATTAATTAGTAATTGAATAGATTACAAACGATAAAATGCTTTATCGATACTACACTTTGTAGAATTAGTAAATAAATGAAATGCAATCGTTGCTTTAAAAACATCGAATCCAATAACATTTATATTGGCAGTATATAGCTCGTACAATCTTCGATAACGGCGAACCACATTATTGTCGAACGCTTAAAAATTGGAGCGCGACCGTTAAGAATATTCCCCCTGAATTTAAACAACAGGCAATGAGATAGCGTCAGTTGCAATCGGCTCGCCCGGAGCGTTTGCAGGTGTTCGAAATTACGCGAAAACATTGCGAATTTGAGTCGAAATTGTAAGCGAAACTCGTCTAGATAACACCCCGATTCGAGTTTTGTGAAGCGTCTGGGAATTGTTCGAACGCTGTTGTATTACACGGAATAAACTGTGTGTCAACAAATCGTATTGTGGAAAACGAACGATTTTACTCAATATAGGAAGATTTGAAATGTTTTTCGGTGTGTTATTTATACGTTTTCGTAGAATGTTAGAACAAAGCGTTTGTTCCGATTTGAGTAAATCCTTATTTAAGTATTAAAATGAGATTTAACAGCAATTAACCAGTATTCGTAATAAAGGAAGCAAGAATTTTACCAAATAGAAATATATACTCTCTGCCTTCACCTTTGCAATAATCGAGATATTGCTGAGACAAATTATCAACGAATGTTTATTTATTAAAATCCTATATTAACCGTAGATTAAAAGGCAAAATTGAGTATTTTTACATCTTATGCAAGTAAAAATTAAGTCGAGGAGTAATGCCATATTCACCGTGCTGGCGTATACTTCGCTGACATGACAAAGTTTTTGACCCAACATTAAAGCTACACGTCCATTAAGTGAAGGGTATAATAGTTTAATAGTTTAATAGTTTATTTAAAAAATACAACATTTTTTTAATGACTATTGTACACCATTCCCTGTAAGCTTTAAGCTTGCGCTAGGACATAGGATAATAGAAAATACGCTTTAATTTTATTCTATTTCAACTAGCATACTAAAAGTAAGCCACAAAATGATATGCCTAGTTTAAAAAATAAACATTGTTGACTGAACCGTAATTTCTTTAATATAAGTATTAGTAGGTTTTTTTAATTTACCTGTTTGTAAAAGAAAACTGTGTTTACTTTTATATAAAAACGGTGTATTGAGATAAATTTTGTTTATTGTTTTGAAACATAAAACATTTTGAAGTTAAACATAATTTAACAGAGGTCTAGTATTGTTAAAACTTTACACAAAGAACTTGTTTAAAAGTTTATTCAAGTATAAAGAACAGTTTAATAGCACGATTGTTTATAATTTTATTTACGTAAAGTAATATTAAAGGTCGATTTTATTGATGTGAAAAAAAAACAATTTTATACTTCAAACAGACTTAAAGATAAGATCAGAAGTTTAATTTTTCGTTTTAGAACCGATTACAGAGAGAGCTTTTGTGGCCGTTCAATCAGATGATTGTTGCGAGGAAGCTTTTAATTTAACCAATAGAAGTTAGGGATGACTCTCGATTAAAAAACATTATCGCTGTACACTAGGATAAGAGGAAAACCTCTATAAGCGAGAGTGATATCGCGGTCCCTTGGACCTTGCTATCCAGGTTCGACTTGGAATTGGATTTGTTGATATAGACTAGGTATCGCCCGCGTGTCCGCCTGCGCGGAACTAAAAAAGACCATAGCACTTTATAAGTTCTTCCAAACTGTGTTCTACCTATATCTTTCAAAATCTTTTTTAAATTTAGCCAAACTGCCTGAGCAATGGCGAAAAACTGCTCACAATAAGTTCCGGTAAATTGCTATCCATTCTGACAAAACTCACATTTATTCGCGACTGCGTGCTATAACTCTTTCTTAGAAACAAGTCATTTGTCTACATAAATTACAATGTCCAAATTATCTGATTCGTGTTCGCTTATCGTTATAGCTTCAGTAAACTTCCGCATCGAATTGTATTAACTTATTTGTTTCCTTTTGATATAACGTGAAAATATTCAAGAACAATATGTTTTGATTTCTCTTTATTGTTTGATAAAATGTGTTTATTTTCCTTATTACTTTGAAATGAAGATATAATTTTTCATAAAGGATTTTGTTGTGTGATGAAAGTTGACATTAGGTGTAAGTATAATTTCTTACTTAATTTATAAATGTAAAAGTTTTGATGGATGTACAGATGTTTATTTAAAGGAATCTCCAGAACGACTCAAGAAATCTCGATCAAAGGTATAGATATAGAACATAGTCTGGGAGAACAAATAGGCTACTTACTATTTTTTTAACTCCGCGCGGACAATATCTTACGGTGAAGGAAAACATCGTGATGCAACCTGCGCATATCGGCGAAGAAATTCAAAGATATGTGTAAAGTCAACCAACCCGTACTTGGCCAGCGTGGTTGACTATGGCCTAGTCATCCCTTAGAGAAGGCTCTGAGCCTCTCTGTGGGGCATATAGTGAGCTGGTGATGATGGACAAAATGGCGGGCGAAGTTTAATAGTTAAATATTTTCTAGGCGATCTTATTAGCGACATAAATAAGACAAAATGCCAGAAGTATTTATTTTTATTACAATCTGTAATATATTTACATAGTTATAATAAATCTCTTATATATACGAAGCAATAAATAACAATGTAATTTGATCGTTAGTTAGTATGGTGGCTGGGAGATGTAAAGTGAATGATTGGCCAAACAACTTACGAAGGGATCTCGCGAGTTGTGCTCGCCTCTTGCGATCGATCAACCGCTTTTAATCTTGTTATTATACATCATTTTTTTATTTATTACATGACCTTTACATTAATAGAGAGGTAAGAGAACACGAGGGGATATAAAAAACATTTGAAAAACAAAAGAATTACTGATACAATGCTAGTCTATTTCAAGGAAAGAGCTCCTCTCTTTTATAATTAAAACCACTCTCAGAGTTCTTTGACATTTTTTATTATAAACTAGCGACCCGCCCCGGCTTCGCACAGGTGCAAATCGGTGCAATGACAACATATATATATATATATAAGACAAATAATTAGCAATAAATTAAAATTGCGACTATAATTTGAGATTTAAACTATTCTATCTCTCAAGTTGGATCAAACTGCACATGGTATGCGAATTTTATTGTAATCGGTTAAGTGGTTTAGGAGTCCATTGAGGACAAACATTGTGACACGAGATTTATATATATTAAGATTGTTATCCTGTTATGTTATAATAGGTAATTAGTCTTTCTAGCAACAGCTTTTATTCTAAAATACTAATAAATATATAGAACATTTCATTATTTTATATTGTAAAGGTGTTATTATTTATGTTTCAAAACACTATTGGGGTCACTAACGTGTGACGACTCGGCCAGGATATGTCATTTATCATCATGAACGTCTGGCTTAGTTCTACGCTTTATCTTTTTGAATATAGATAAAATAAACAGACAAATATCTTCATCAACTTGTGTATTGTATTTATTCTAGCGTAATTGATCTAGGGGGTTGTATTTCAATGTCAAGTGATACATTATAAGAAATTTAGTGAGTAAAAATATAGTCCTTGTGCGTTCGATCCCATTCATGGAGCCGGCCCGCACATTATCCGGCCGATCAATCTTTGCGAATCAATTGAAAAATGTCGTTGCGGTTAGCGGATCTATTTAATTAACTTTTCCGGGGCATTATGACCGGTTTATATCCGGATTTTATACCCGGCCAGCATTGTGTAGACACAATATCGGCCGGTTTATTGTCGTTGGATCGCGCTTTGTCGAGTGCCAGATTGAGCACTTGATACCTCGCATCCGAACGAATGCTGACTCGCGGTTAATGGAACTCAATCGGAGTGAATGGAAATATTTTTTTAAAGTGAACGATTGAACGAGTGAACGAAGCGCTTAAGCTAATAGTCGAATAGTTTCTTGGCAGCGACGCTGAACTTGAAATGGCGCGATGCTTCGAAGTTTTTTGTTGCTGGTCATGTCGTGCGGAAAGTTTTGCTCAAAGCAATCGCCTGGAAGAACATTTTGTTTCAAATAGTAGTAATTTTGTCGCATGCCAAACTATTTTTTTCCTTAATAAAAATAAACTTTATGAGTAAATGTTTCTTTTTACTAAGAAAATATCAACGGCTCTATGCCCTTAAAGGCATAGATTATTTTGTTCGCTATATGATTATGCTCTATTTACAACTTGTTAAATTGAAGGTTCCTTTGTTATTTTGTTTTTGAATTAATGAAAAAAAGATTCGTTTAAACTAAGAGCAAACATATCAAAGTACATGCACCACAAAGCGATTCGATAGCAAACATCAAAAATGTATGGAAATGCACATGACTTATCTAATGTCATTGTCAGATTTATACATTTTTGTCGATTCCATCAGCGATATCACCAATCTAAAGAAACTTTGGTTATTCCCTCTGTTGTCCGTTTCGGGAATATCGCCATGAAAGGAGATTTCTTATTTATAACGAAATTATTATATTTTTTATGGCACAGGGTGTCGGCTAGTTTTGCCATGTCACCGGGGTCATTGATCATTCACGGGTTCGCGCCTCAGCACATTGCGCCGGCTAAATAAATCACCAAAGAAAAACTTGTTTTCTCCCCTACCTGAAGCTTTTCTTTTTTATGACACATTTTCTTTTTTTTTGTCGCTCATGTTTTATGTGAGTTCTTTGACAAAAGATACGATTTAGTTACATAGATTTGTGTTATTACGTCCAAATTATAGTAAATTTATGAACAAATTCTTTCTTGATAATTCGAAATTAACTACTACGTGTATGTACTATGCGTTTGAAATAACAATGTTCAAGTCAATGATTCAAAAGAAAAGTAAAAAATTCTACAAAAAAAACATTCGCGCTTATTTACACAACTTGCTTTATTTTTTTTGAAATTCAGATTAAAAATATTTGTGTTCATCCTTAAATCGAGCTTTAAGCTTTTACAAAACGTCATTCAGGACTTCCCATAGTAACAAACTATAGTAACAACTCAGTAGAACGTTACTATCATTAAAATAAAAGTGCTAGTGGAAAAACCCAAAGCCCAGCGACATTTTTGTTAACGTTATGTAAGCTTTTCATTCTATACAAAGCTCCTCCGACAGCGACGTACAAAAGACTTCTTACCTTTCAAAACAGAGACCAAGTCTTTATGCAAACACTTTGTTTCTGTTAAATAACTCACACGATGTTTATAAACTACCAAAATATAAAAAATATATTTTTAGCCTTTAAATTATTATTAATTGTATAAAAAGTAAAACGTTTAAAATTGCAGACAAGAATTAACCATGATTTTTCTGTTTGAAGTATCTTTAACCACTCGTATTATTAGTAAATAATAAATTATTATCAAACATTTCAATACATAACACACTAGCTGTTGTTCAAAACTTCGTCCGCATGGAATTAAATAATATAACATATGTTACACGGGGATAATGTAGCTTTTTAATGGCGCAAGAATATTTAAAATCGACCCAGTAGTTCTTGAGTTATTTCAATACATATAAATACAAAAATAGAAAGTTTCACTCTTTATAATATTAGTATAGATTATATATAAACAGCATTACTAAAATAGTTATATGTTTGTGTTACAAATTATACAGTACATAATATAAAGGATAATAGACGACTTATACAATAAAGATATTACAATGAGGCCTCGATCCTTACTTTGACCCTTTAGCAACCCTCTAAAGATTGTTTCTTTTGTTACAGGTGCCCATAACAAGCGTCCGTTATCTACAATGATGCGTTTAAACTCTATCCCTTAACGTACATAGGATAAAGAGACATGGTACGAAAGACCCGTTTACCGATCGATCAGTGATTGAATAAAATGTGCGAGTGATTTGTAGACGGAAATTTGAAAAATGGGGACGGTGAGTGCGAGTGTGTTTAGGAATGTGGTCGCTGTTGTACTGCTGGTTTGGATTGATGGTGAGTAGAATATTATTTGCTCTGTGTTTACGTACTGCATTATTAACCGACTTCCGACAGAAGGAGTTTATCATTTGTTTATTATAGACTATTTGCGTTAAGTGATGAACGTAAGTGTCCTTTAAAATTTGCTGTTTCCGCAACCATTACTCCAGTGTCTGGTCGTGGTAGATTTCCAGACATTTTTGTTACTTAAAAGAGTAACATTGTTACAGTTTGCAATATTGTTATTTTTAACGCAATTTAATTTTGTATTCTTTGAAAATATTTAAACCCTTTCCGGTATCAAAGAGTGTAAACATTAATAAATCACAAAAAATGTTTTCCATGACCCAAAATAAAAATTAATTAGTTAAATCATTTAAAGATTTGGGCACATTGATTAACGAGCCACCCTTAATTGCGGCTAAAGTAACCAAAATTAAAATTAATTCTACCCTTCCCATAACAACGAGTCGAAATTTAATCGAATATTCCCTTCCAAGAACAGACAAAGCAGTTTTAATTAAGGAATAAAACAGATGAGAAAAAAATATCTTCCTCAATTCGCAATAAATTAACTGGTTTCTTAATCCAGGAAGCCGGGCTTTTAGCTGATTAACTTTTCAACTGACTCTGGAGACTCTCCAAGGATATAAATCATTTATAAAACAATTACGAATAATGTTTGATAAAATACTTCGTTCAGATCCTTCCTTAACATAACTATGTAATTAGTTTTGAAACAAAGAAGACGGATATCACTTGGGACACTGTTGAGATTGTATAATAGCTTATTTAACTTAGAATGTTGAGTACAATTTTAGAACTGAGAAGGTTTAATTTAACTAGATACTCGTAGAATAGTGAAATAAGACATTTAGTCCGCACCACACGAACGCTTTTTCGACGTCTAAAAAAACGTTTATATAGACCAAATGCATTCCCATGTATCAGTTCACACGGCGGTGCTTTTAAATGTCAATTTAAATTCAAATTCAAAAACGTTTTTAGGCACAAAAATATACATATTACAAAAAAGGAGGTCCGTCTCGCTCATAAACTAGGTTCAGGACCCGTCTTATATGAGCCAGGACTCTTTCATCTTAGAGATATTAGTAGTTTAAGGTTCTTTTAATGTCAATCTCGCAGCGTTATATTTTGAGCGCTGGTCGAAAGAAATAAGAGTGATTTTATAGTGTTCATGATAATGTGAGCGTTAAGAAAACGCTAACGCTGACGTTATAAAAACGTCCGTGTGAATGCTCGCTTTGAGTCAGAGCATCATAGTGTAGCTCTTATCAAATTATTAATCATTGCAGTCGTCTTTCCCTTCGCAATCCGTACTTCTGTTTCAAAGATGAAATGATGGTAAAGTTAAGATTAAATATGACTCTCTAGTTTGAAATCCGTCTCTGCAGTTTGAAATCCGAAAGCCTTGTTCAGAATATCAGATTCATATCTAAAATAAGGTTTATAAAACAATATATTTACCGCTCGGCTTGTCTGCGAGCTGTAGACTAACATATTATGCACCTGCACACAGCGCCCTCTTCGGTGACTATTTCAAATTGAACGGAAGCGATTTATTTATTTCCAATACTGGTTTAGTGAATTTCATGAAATGCTTCATAAAAGATACAACTTACGGGAGACAAAGAAAGAAGATACTTCTCAGAAGAGGACGGGAAGGGAAAGTTCCTAAAACATGCTCATATGAATGTTGTAGTCTTTACTAATATTATAAAGAAAACTTTTTTTTACGCATTGAAATATCTCGAGAACTACTGGACCGATTTTAAAAATTCTTTCACCATTAGAAAGCTACATTATCCCCAAATAACATAGGATATATTTATTAATTACACGTAGACGAAATCGGAAACAATCGCTAGTAAATAGATAAACTAGAGATAATTGTATCAACATGTTAATCAAAAGCAATAGATATCAAACAACACAGGTCCTTACAAGTTCAGGGAAAAAGATATCATTCAAAGTCCGATATGATTACGTACTCCGTGTCTGTAAATCCAATAATTCGTTATATTGAACAAACTTTTCTTGCAAAGTTGCCGTATAGAAATGATTTCCTTTGACCCGGGGAGCTGTTATTGATATAATTCTGAGTTGCTATTCCTAAAGATTTGTGGCCAGGGGTTACAAAGTACATGCGATACAAATCCAATCTATAGCAAAAAACAAAATTGTAACTGACAGTGACGTTCGATATCTCACACATGACAAGCACATGACTTATTGAATGTCATTATCAGTTTCATACATTTTTGTCGATTCTATCAGCGATATCACCAATCGAAAGATACTTTGGATAACCCCCCAGTCTATCTGACATTCTTCATTCGGCTAATTTCGATTCTGCTTCTTAAAATTCATAAAGTAAATAATACACACAACCAGTATGACTCGATCTCTCAACCGATGGATTTGTTTTCATAGAATTTTAATCATATATGGATTTCTTTTAAAAAATAAACCGGTCTTGTCAATGCAGCATGTGAATTATTTATTGGTATTTCACTGTAGCTTTTATATTTATAAACTAAGTGTTGTTTGTGACTTCGTCCGCACGGAATTACAAAATTATAGCCTATATTACTCGGGGATAGTATAGCTTCCTGACGGTCGTCGTCAAATCGGCCCAGTAGTTTTTGAATTATTTCAATACATACAAAAATTCAAAATACCAAGTTTTTATCTTTACAATATTGGTATAGATAAATGTAAAACAGAAAAAATGAATAAATCTACCAAAAAAGGTTAAAGAGTTAAACCATTGTTGATAAGCATATTGGATACTAAAACATTTAAGCCCCAAAAATTCATTGGTCACAAAAGCAGTATAAGGGTCGGAACAGTGTCGTTATAGGAAACAATTGGCCTCATAATTTATGACACCGCAACAAAGCGTGTATGGGTCACGGCGTAGCTATTTGCATGTATCATTTTCTAGTTTAGCCATCGCCCTCTATTGTCAATATGTATTACGCAACAATACACTTTTTATTCATAAATTCCTTCTTTATATTCTTTGTTATGTTATTTTCGCAACACAATTTTATATCGAAGTACGCTTCATAACATTTATTCAATGCCTCGCTAAGTATTATTTAATAGTGTAAGTACTAAGCTACATTTTGGTAATTTACTAATTCCAAGGGATTCCAAGACTCTGAGAGTGCCAGTAATCAATTCAATAAATCAGTTAACGAAATCTTGGTAACGAACAGTGGTAGAGCCCGCTTTAACATCTTCGCACGTATTGTCCCACTCGCCCGGTGAAATACCACACACACAGAAGACAGACGTCAAATGGAAGCGATTCCGTGTTTCGTCTGATGAGTGTGGTGCCGGAGCGCTAATTTTAATCCACATTCCCTTCCTATCTTTTTCTTATAAGGAAATGATGGGAAGGGGAAGTGGTTTTGGTGGGGGAGGGAACGCATAAGAAGAGAAATTATCCTCCTTCTGTGCGTCTCCTCCCTCGTAGACTATTGGTAGGCAACGCATCTGCGATTGCAGATGTCTATGGGCAGCGGTCGCTTCGCTATTTCAGCGAATCCAGGTGGCCGCTTGCTCTTTTGCCGCTATCTAATATAAAAAAAACGTTATTTCTAGTCAATATTTTCCCTACAATAGAATTAATGTCACTATCACCTTCAGAACTTAACAAACGATGTCACAGATCGTACTGAACAATCTATATGTGATTTAGTCAATCGAATGGACCACAACTGACACGACTATCTGCACTGATATATCTAACGTGTCAGGGGCGGCCTTTAGCGGTCCGCAACAAACGTATTGCTGCTATACACGTCCATACAAACGATGCTATATAAGATAAACAACACATTGATAACTATTAACAAACATCGAACTCGGTACTAACTTTTAATTACAATCAAAGAATAGTACTCGACATTTATCTATTCTTTATTACTTCGTACACATAGTTTTTGAATTGGTTTTTATACATTTGGCTCTAAAATACTTGCTTAGTTCTCGTATCGTGAACATCGTCTGTTTCTAATTATAATCTCACCACAAATATTGTAATTTGACGTCTTATTTTGGATTCTTTATCTACGTGCTAATATTTCTGTGCTTCAAACTAAGTTATGGTTCACTTGACGACGTATAGTGATCATATTTTAATTCAAAGTTTGGTGTTTCTATTACTTTAAGTAATATAAAATACCCGACGTTCTTACGGTGAAGGAAAACATCGTGATGCGACCTGCACATATCGGCGAAGAAATTCAAAGATATGTGTGAAGACACGAAAAATAAGCGCCTAATCCTACATGGGTACACTAACACTACTTTAAATAATATGTATCAAGTCTACTTTTACGCAAATTATTGTAAGTTATCTCGTACATAATAATAAAAAGTAACTGACATGATCAAACATAAAAAGTAGCTAAAGGCCAAAGCAATAAGCCGATATATTTTCTCCACGTAAAATCGTATTTATTCTGTGAGCTATGTAATGGTTATGTTGTGAAATCGGTCTGTCTATAAGGAGCTAGGGAAATGGGGACGTAACATAACGTTTGTTCCTAACGTTTCTCCTTTTACAAACAGAAAGAATATGAAAATACTTATTATTTTCCAGTTTACCGTTGACCTGGTTGATTTCTTCGTTTTGACAAATTATGTTACAAGCTTCTTTGTAACATAATTATTTTATGTACTTGATTATGGACACTGTAGAGTGCTGTTATGGCGATGAGAATAAATAATAATTGTTAGATTTTACTAATGAACACTTTATTAATTTAAGAGTTAGGTGATCGCGGCGCTCCGACCGTCTGCGCGCGCGCGTGTTTCTACGTCTATAGTTCGCGGCTGTATAGTTGGTACATGGCAAGATTCGACCTCGCGACCTGTTCTCCTATAGCAGTAGTGTAGACTCCATATATACGACACATACATACTATATACATTGCTGTGTTTTAACAAAAAGCACATTATCACTATACAAAATGAATTGGATAGCGTTACCAATGTTGATATAAGGCGTAGAGCTTCATTCTATTAATATTCCTCCAGCGACAGGATTGCTTGATAGATTGCCGATGACCGTGCGAATTTACAACGAATATTTGGGTTGGTATGCGGGATTACATCAAATCATGTTTAATTCGGATTCGAAAAATATTTGTAAAATACTATTGTAAAACTGCTGCATCTAAAGTCGTTAAGGGAGCACCTTGTGGAGTTTGGGTTAGTTATTGTATTTTAGTTCGTTCCGTGATGGGCTCCAATTTCCGCAGCTCCACCACTAGTGCGTATTTTGCGTGACTTCACACATATCTTTGAATTTCTTCGCCGACATGTGCAGGTTGCATCACGATGTTTTCCTTCACCGTAAGAGGGTCGGGTAAATCTGTACATATTAAAATCGAAAAACATATTGGTACATGGTGGGATTCGAACTCGACACCTGAAGTTTTCAAGTCAAGAGCTAAACCCCTAAGCCACCGACGGTGTTAAAAGCGACTGTATTAAAGAATTTCATTCTCTGCCTTTCTGAACCCTACGTATGCGGAACACGTCAAATGTAAATAGAATGAAAATGTTGAGGAAAAAATTAACTTTGTTATGTCGTACTGGAGACATTTAATGATGTAAAAATATTTCTCTCTTGTTTGCTCCTTAATTTATTAACAACTTTCATGTTTTCTGAGAATTATCCTGGAATAAATTCATATATGGTTTGTTCTTTTCTTTTTCGAAACTCTTTATATTTAACTAGCTCTTGTTCATGACTTCGTCCGCATGGAATTAAAATATATAGCCTATGTTACTCGGGCATAATGTATCTTTCTAATGGTGAAAGAATTTTTGAAATCAAACCAGTAGTTCTTGAATTATTTCAATACTTAAAAAATATCAAAAATACAAAGTTTCTCCTTTATAATATTAGAAATAGTATAGATTATACTAAGGTGTATCTTGTGTTAATTATAATTCTTTATGGAAAAATCTTCTTACTAGTATCTATCGGTTTTCTTTCTAATTAAAGTAACTATAGCTTTTCTAATGAATACACAATTTACCGCTTTACACTCTGTTAATAAATCGCAATTAAAAACAGCTCTGTTCGTTTATTCTTTTTTTATATAATTTTTAAGTGAATGCTTTTATATTTATAGTACTGGACTGAGACTAAGAATATTACCTTATTTGAACTTTTCGACTCCAAAATGACGTATTAAAATTAAATGAATGGAGATTATGTAATATATTCCGAGAGCTATTATAATCTTATATCTACATTGTAGGTTATTAGCTGATGAAGATCCAAGACGTCACACAATGAATGTAGGTGATCTCGACTTAGACAAACTCATTTCAAATATGCAAGCAATGAAATTGTCACAAGGATAAACGTCTGTGTGCATATTATGAAATTCTTGCTCATTAGAATAGAGACAACTTAGAGACGGACCATTATAATATTAGTAAGTTATTAATATTACTATTCACATCGGTTTAACAACAGTTACAATTATTATGACTTTGATGGAGTTCTAAAAGTTTTCGTATGTTGTAGTCTTGCAATAACATTTTATAAATTCCATAACAATGTTTTCACTCGCATTACTAGTATGCACAAGCTCAAGCATACTTGTACAGTGTACAGCTTGTACGGTTTATACAGTTTGTACAGCATGCCGAAATATTTTGATCCGCATTGTGATGTATGAGAATAATTCCCCCATTGTTCGCTAGTTACGAACTACGCTATATTTATTCTGGAGCCGTAATTTATCTTCAGTAAATCAAAGTCGAATAAAACGAGGTTTTCATTCCTAATATACTGCGTTAGCTTCTACTTGCATGATTTTATGTGGCTGTTTATTTGATGTTTAAAGTTGTGTGAATTTTAGGTTTACTGCACCAGTGTTTCTTAAAGAAATATTGTTGGATAATGTTTCTTTATGTAATCCAAAAGTTGCCATGTATGGTTCGATGTTTATTTGAAGATTGAACGATTGAACGAATGGCGATGAAGTATTTATTGCACAGATATAGAAAATAGTATGGAAGAATAGACTACTTACTGAGTTTTTTAATTTCGGATGCAGAGTGGCAGACGAGAGCTAGTTTTAAATATCAGTTATATAGAGCATGTATCTGTTGCGATCCCGCACAACGAAACTTTGACAACTCATCCAAACTAACTCGAGCCCCGTAAACAACGATGTTCCGCGGTTCCAACAACTTTTTTATTTCGCTCCACAAACAACCTTTGTGTTCGGGTAAAGTGCATTAATGAATCTGCATTTTGTGTCCAAGAGACAGGGTCAACCAGGTTTCAGTTTTTAAAATCATTTGCAAATTGAATGACATTTCAATTGCCTAATTCATTTGCTGATACAATTTTTAATGATTTTCACTTGTTTTTCGAGAGTAATCTAGTCGCTAGAGGGGAATACATCTAGATAATTATTTTAGAATTAAACCTGGTAAGAGTTTTTGAAGTAATGGCATTGACATACCCAAGAAAGCATCGATGCTACACCTCGAATTCTATATCTAAACGGAGTTTCCCCAAGGGAACTCTTAGGAGTATCTTAGGATAAGCAAATCTTTGATAAGTTTAGTGTAAACTGTCTCTGTGTTCTCTCACTTCATGTTGTTAGATCAAGGTCTTTAGACGCTTGACATGACCCATCCAAAATCAGTTCCACTTTACACCTTCCTTCAGGTATGAAGCGATACATATGTACATATTTACCATAGGCTCTTAGGGTGAAGAAAAACATCGTGATGCAACCAGCACATGTCGGCGAAGAAATTTAAAGATATGTGTGAAGTTTACAAACCTGCACTGGTTTAGCATGGTTGACTATGGCTTAGTAACTCCTTAAACTAGGCTCAGCGTCCCTCGGTGGGGAGATACAGTGAGTTGGTGTTGATGATGAACCGATAGTGAGATGTGTATTTCATAATATAATATTTATTATAAATAGAATAAATATTGTTAACAAAGCATAATGTGATGCAAAAGAGAAAATTGTGCATTACTGGAGGCTTTGATTATTCAACCAAGCTAATACGTGTATACGCAAACGTTCCGCCGTGCAGCATAACAATGTTAGTGCACCTCGTTTTACAGATTTAAGAGAAATAAATAACATTACGAGTATGTTAAAAAAATATGGAAAATCTCAAAATCTTGTAATCAAAGTAACTTCAAATTCCCTAACGAAAGGCCATTGCGTTATTTCATTGTTATCAAATATCAAATAACGAAAATTATGCTGTAAAATCAATTTTCCCCAGAGCATCATCATATCAAATATTTTTGGAATCGCTACACATGACTAGTTTTTTTTTTGTCATTTGATGCAGTTAATATAAATAGCCGTCAGGACCGTTACAGTCATATCATACGAAATAAATTCTAAAATAAGAAAATATGTTTGAGACATATAAAAGATTTAACTTAATTGACCTTGGCCCTAAGAGGCAGTATACTATCTGCATCTGGCAGTATTTCAACGGCGGTGGTCTCGGAAGCAATTTGCAGTAGATTTATTGCGACCATAGATGCCTTTAGGGACGATCAACGTGTGCACTAACATACTTCGAGAGGTATATTTTAACTAGTCAAATAAATTGAAATTGATCGATAATACCATTTAAAACATATCACCAAGTAATAGCCAATTTAGTCTGACCTGCCTAATTCAAGAATAGATACAAACCGTGTCCTCATGCAATTTATAAAGACAATGATTCCCAAAGTTGGCCATGTTGGCTTCCAGGGTTCGCGAAAGACCCGACTGGGGTGAACTATGATGGGAAACAGAGAGTCCAAGAGTTGTAGAAGAATCAGAGCATTAGGAGATTTACTGGAGATAGTAAAGTTTATGAAAAAAATGATAAAATCTCTGCAGTATTTGTAGATTTAATCAAAATAATTTTCCACATCGTTTCGTAGTGACGATCTCAGTCGTGTTCCGTCGGAACACTATTCCGAAGTTTCTTTGATGTTCAAAGCTTTAGTTTTCACGGTACGTGCTACAATTATACAGAATTCAACGCAAATAAGGGCACAATTAATTAGGTTATGCGTTTACCCGGAGATCGCAGTTACACTATATCCGGGAAGCTTTACAGTTTTTCATCCTTCTTTTATACAACGTTTTTATATCCAGTCCAAATGTTAGGATCTTATTGAAAGAAACTTAAACTCAAAATATTTATTTATCCTACGTATTAAGTACACCGATGTTACAATTTTTGTTAAATGGTACATTAATTAGAGCCCTTTTCGGGTTTTGGAAATTTATTATTAATTTTTGTTAAATAATCTCATCTTTGGGTAAAAATTCGAGCATTTCATATTAGCCGCTATGTCGGTCGGGTAATACTTGAATGAAAAATTATGAAGAATATTCTAAAAGTCTGTATCAATTCACGTCAACATTACAATAATTAAGTTTAGAGAGAGCGGAGTAACAAACAGCGTATCTTCTGCGCTTGATAAATGAGAGAGAAAATTGATTTTGTTCCGCAAAGTACGGACAGTACCTTGTGATTACAAGCACTATCCAACTTCATATTCAATTTATAAAGGCGCATCTTAGACTGCTTTTTTATCAACGAAAGTTTTCTTGGCATTTTCTACTCGTTTATTTGCTTTGGTACGATTACTACATAATAGTAGTTTAGCTTCTACTAATTAAGTATTTAAAGGTACAGATATCTGCAGGAAGTTGATGGAACTTCTTCATATTCCTGTCTTTTCTATTCTCTATCTATTTGTAAAGATGTTGAGGGAGATAACTGTGTTTTTGTACAAAATACCTTGGAAGAAATTCATCTTGAGTGTTTTGTGAGCGTCGTTTATAACAAAATCTGTGGAATTTCACTCAGAGATTGTGATTAAAGCTAAATATAGAATATACCCAGAATATTATTTTCGTATTCCATTTATTCTGAATTGGGATCGAAACAATTGTCCTATAATTTATGTCCCCACAACAAAGGTCCATTTATAACATTTACTTACATCGATTAACGGCCGAATGTTCAAACGCCACTCAAATTTAAGCATCGCTTAAAATCTAAGTGGTATCAACATTAAGGGAGAACGCCGCAGAGTTTGGAGTTTACGCGTGGAAAAATGTAAGACGCTCTTAAATATTTGAGTGTTATGAGGTTTGAGTAAATTTGTAGAATATTTGAATACTGTTATAATATTAGACATGTTGAGGATCCTAGGTTTTTTATATTTTTATTATCATTTGTATATTCACTTTGTGACAGTAACTATGGTTATAAAATTTCGTCGTTCAATTTTACGACGGAAACCTCGAGCATATAGACTTGACATAAAGCGCCTCTATTTTGTATTAAAGGTTAGTGACAGTGTTTACATATTTTTTATGAATGCGGACAACGAACTAGTTCATAAAATAGTATTAGGATATTTTAGATTAATTTAGATCAGCTTACATTATATAATTAACAAGTCTTTTCCAATCTGTGTGCCAGCATCTATGGTCACCACCTCGATGGTTGTCATTCCACAACGACGAGGATTTCGCGCAATTTTTTCTTCGCACAGCCGCATTGTGGAACACTCTATCCTCATCGATATTTCCAAAAGGTTACAACTTAGGGGTCTTCAAGAAAAGAGCGTACTTTTCCATCAAAGACCGTCAATATATCTATGATTCCTCTGGCATTGCAGATATCCATGGGCATCAGACCAATTACAATAATTTAGTTCATCCGCTGCTCGATTGCCCCCTTTTCCTATAAAAAAATCTCCTGTACCTTATATTATCCACCATCACAATCTTTAATGCCGTCATACACGAACTGGGTTTTACTAATCTGGCTAATCGCTTAAAGTTGTTTGTCGACTGAACCCCGTGTATGGTGGCCCTAACGCCCTCAATATCTCTATTCAGTATGCTCCTACGTCAGCTTCGTATTAAACACTACTTTAGGAAACAATTTGGTTTGCAGCAGACGTCTCTAACTCAGTTTATATGGTACGTGGCGAAATAACGAATTTCTCTACGTGAGCCAGCGTGACGTAAATTTAATTATCCCCCGCTAAGAGGAACATTTCTAGTATGTGGAGTGCTTCTTAAAATAATTCTTTATTGTTAATAGTGCAAGGCTTAATATACCTAGCATTTGTTTTAGTTGTATTAAACATAGGACCTTTTTACCCTAGAGCGAATAGTCGTACGACCTTTATCGCAAGCGAACGGTCAGAAAGATGCCAGTATTAAAAGTCGCGTGCCGAAATATCTGTCACTAGCTGTTGTGCGCGACTTCGTCCACGTGGATATACATTATATAACCTATGTTACTCAGGAATAGTGTAGCTTTCTAATGGTGAAAGATTTTTTGAATTCGGCCCGGTAGTTCTAGAGCTATTTCAATACATACAAAAATACAGAACTTTTTTATCTATAGAATTTATAAATGTAAACATGGTGTTTGATTACTCTTTCATTAAATCAGTAATCAGATTGTCTAATATCAAATTGTTTGTAATAAAAATAAATAATAGCCTTGTCAACTTAATGAATATTCAAATCCAAAAGCCAGGCTGAATAATTGACATTGCTAACGGGAAACTATTGCACTGCTCTGACGTCATATAATGCAGAAATAATGCGCAAATGATGCACAAATATTACGCATAACTGTCTATTATTCACGGTAAATATTTTATGAAAATTAACATCCCATTTTAGATTTCGATGTTCTGTAAATTGCATATATCTGATAGTATAAATCCGGTTCAGTTTTAAATGCAGTTTTCAGTGAATATGCCAACTGTGCAGTTTAACCTGACGTATGTATGCTAGACTGAGAACTGTACAGTTCGTTTGTGCAGTTAAAACTGAACGTTTGTTACCGACTTTATGTTGATTATTATACAGGGTGTCCCGTAAGTCGACGCCAAAACTGAAACAGGTGATAGAGGAAGTCGTAAGAGACACCAGAAAAATATAAAAAAAAATCTATGTCTAATAGTTTATAAACTATAGCATGTTCTAAATTTTCGAAAAAAAAGTACACCCTGTGTTGGTTTTTAGCCTGCAGTAGCTATAACTCTTTACTTTTTTAATTTTTTATTTTTCTTGTCTAATCTTAAATAGTGTTTGTATAACCTATTGTTTAAAATTATAAGCTAACTGCTACAGATTAGAAGATAATGCCACTTTTATCCGAACTATAACGGAACGATTAAATATTCGCCCAAATTTAAATGACTGTCCTGAAAAAAAAATGTACCAACGCTAGTATGGCACGTCGCGCGAAAAGTTGGCGCATTTAATAAGGATTCTAAAATGGTATAGCACTTGCTACATTATTTCTTACATAACAGGGAAAAAAATATTTTTCTTAAAAAATCGCAATTTTTAAAAAATCTTTTTATCTACTAAAAGTGATTTTAGTGTAACGAATGTCATTGAATGCCACTTCTAGTTTAAATGGAAGGAAGAGGCATTCCATCATGAGCGAGGGAGATAGATACTGACGTTTTCGAGAGTTTTTTTTTGCGATAAATTTTCCATAATTTTTAAACAATTATAATTGGGATGCTAAAAATGATAAAAAAGCATGTTCGCTTTCCTTCAGCTCCAATACAACTAACATCTTCTCAAAAATTACCGGTTCGCATATCGTTACGAGTATAACGATACAAAGTTACAAAGTACACTTTGAACACACGTTAAAGCAGCTGAGTAAATCAGCAGTGTAAGATCTGCCGATCTGGATGACGGCCACGAACAGACCGACGTGAAAAACATCGCTCGACGAAGCCAACGGCTCCAGAGATAGGAAAAATCTTAATCCCAGTAATTTTTATAGCAAGAAAAAAAAACACTCGAAAGCGTCAATATCTGTCTTACTTGAACTTCATGGAATACCTCTTCCTCCCATTTAAACTAGAAGTGGCAATACAATACAATTCGTTACAGCAAAATCACTTTTAGTAGATAAAAAGATTTTTTAAAAATTGCGATTTTTGAATAAAAATATTTTTTTCCCTGTTATGTAAGAAATAATGTAGCAAGTGCTATACCATTTTAGAATCCTTATTAAATGCGCCAATTTTTCGCGCGACGTGCCATACTAGCGTTGGTACATTTTTTTTTCAGGACAGTCATTTAAATTTGGGCGAATATTTAATCGTTCCGTTATAGTTCGGATAAAAGTGGCATTATCTTCTAATCTGTAGCAGTTAGCTTATAATTTTAAACAATAGGTTATACAAACACTATTTAAGATTCGAAAAGAAAAATAAAAAATTTAAAAAGTAAAGAGTTATAGTTACTGCAGGCTAAAAACCAACACAGGGTGTACTTTTTTTCGAAAATTTAGAACATGCTATAGTTCATAAACTATTAGAAATAGATTTTTTTTTATATTTTTCTAGTGTCTCTTAGGACTTCCTCTATCACCTGTTTCAGTTTTGGCGTCGACTTACGGGACACCCTGTATAGTAGTAGGGTACATTAGTTTTTTGTTTACATATTTAACGACCAACCCGCACTGGGTCAGCGTGGTTGACTATGGCCTAGTCACCTTAGGGGGTGGGCACTGCGCCTGGTGGGGACGAATAATGAGCTGATGATGATCATGATATTTAGCGACGTGCGACCTTTCTCTTACAATATTCCTCATTTTAATGTCAATAGACATTACAAGGTTTTTGCTCAGTTTATTTGCTACAGGTAACGGTTATACCTTTTAAGATAACTAATCTTGAGTTTCGAAACACCAAAAACTCGCTCGTCGCACGTCGTTTTTACTTTTTTCAATTTTAGTTTTTGTTATTCTTTTATTCATTCTTCTTTCTTCATTTTGTCTTCTATGTCTTTTTAAATTTGTTTTTGTAAAAAAATATTACATCTTTTGCACTGGATGGGCTTGTTTTAAACTCTTTTTTCTCATTTTTAATATAATAATACAAAGCTATCGAATTTAACAAAATGGTCCTTCGAGCCATATATCGTCTCTATTAAGTAAGAAAAAATGAAACTTTGCGTGATCTCTGGTATCGTGTGAACTTTAAATCAATTAGCTGAAAGAATATACTCGTGCCATAGATTTTTATTACTTCCTAAGAGGCCTTTTAGGATAACAAATATTTACTGCGGACCCGACCGTCGTGCAATGTTTTTACCTTAGTGTAATTTTAATGCGCCATCAATGTAACGAATTTATCTTTCCTTTGCTTTTGAAAAAAAAAACAAAAACGTCTTCTTACTTTAGTCTGTCATTAAATTAATTTAAAATATTATAAATGCTAGATACGATGGATGGAGTCTTGAAGGCAGCTCCGAAACGGCTTTGTTCTTGAAAAAGCTTTGGGAAAAAACTTGGGGCTACCCAAAGTAGAAAGCGATTCGATATTGGACATCAAAAATGTATGGAAGTGACAATGACCTTCGATATCTCACGCATGACAAGCTTATCGATTCGAAGACTTATCAAATGTCATTGTCAGGTTCATACATTTTTGTCGATTTCATCAGCGATATCGTCAATCAAAAGTGACTTTGGGTAACCTCCCTGGCTATTTAGGTAAGTTCTATTTTTCTTAGTTCCGCAGACCGCAGTCGTGGACGATAGCTAGTTTCTAGTATGGCGCGGGAGGGGACGTATCGGAAGAGGAATTATCTTCTTGCTGTGCGTCTCCTCCTCCGTAGAATAAGGGTAGGCAACGCATCTGCAATTACAGATGTCTATGGGCAGCGATCGCTTCGCTATTTCAGCGAATCCAGGTGGCCACTTGCTCGTTTTCCATTTTATAATAATTTAGGGAAGTATAATTTATTAAGTTTGTACGTGATTGTGAACGTTCAATAATGAACTATAGACATTAGGTAATTGGTTCAATGAACATTTCAATGATTGATATCAAAGCGATATGAAATACAAACAATAATTAGTTTCACTGAATATTAAACGTCATTTACAAAGTAAACAGTGGGCTTACCCAATATGCTTTTCGATCTACAAATTTTGTATGAAACTGACATTGAAATTAGATAAAATCATGTGATAGTCACGTGTGAATATCGAACGTCAATGTCAGTTTCATACAAATTTGTCGATTCCATCAGCGACATCGCCGATCGAAGAGCATGTTGGGTAAGCCCACTGTTTGTAATAAAATTTACAACGTAATAAATCTATAGAAAAATCTATACAAAAAACGATTTTGACAACTGTTTACTAGTATAGAAAATAATACTTAAATTACTTTAAGATTCAGCAAGAAGTAATTTAAAATAATTTGTTTATTTAAGATTCCATAAGTTCCTTATGCTGGCTACAGACGTTCAGTTTTTCAAGTGCACAGTTAAAACTGACGTACACACGACAATTTGAACTGCAAAGTCGAACTGTACAGTTCTCGGTTTCACCTACACACGTCAGTTTAATCTGCGCAGCCGAACTGCACCGTTAAAACTGAGCGTCTATAGTTAGCTTTATACTATACTTACTGTTGTGCGCGACTTCGCCTGCGTGAAATTAGATAATGTAGCTTATGTTACTCGGGGATAATGTAGCTTTCTAATGGTGAAAGAATTTTTAAAATTGGACCAATAGTTCTTGAGTTATTTCAATAATACAAAGTTTCTCTCTTTATAATATTAGTATAGATTTAGAATGGTCTTCATAAATTCTGGTTGTCGGTTAAATTTTCAATTACTTATATCCGCTCTCATCCATAGCATTCGGAATTCTGACTGCTCATTAGGAAAATGCTTTTAAAACTCTGATTTCCCCCGCGTACATTTAAGTTTCAGCAAAAAAAAAATAATTCTTCTTCTGACATTGTCAAAATAATTTCTTGCTTTCCAGGGAAAATGTCCATGATTAAGGGTAAAATATAAAACTGTCTATTTTTAATTCTCTAATTTATTACGTTTCTTTAGCAAGCATCATCAAGAGTATCTAAAAACATTATCCTTATCCTTACATAGTATAAACAATAACGCTTTTTATGTTTGTCCCAATATATGCTTTAATCTTTAAAACTGCGCCACGGATTTTGATGCGGTTTTTTTTAATAGATAGAGTGATTCATAAGGAAGGTTTTTATGTATAACTAGCGACCCATCCTGGCTTTGCACGGGTGCAATTATTGGTATGGCTGTTATATGCAACGTTTACAGTTTTTCTGTAGTATTTTTAGTATTAGCTTTGCACCGGGTCGCTAGTTTTAAATTAATTTATCGTTTAAAATATTCTTATAAAGTTCGTTAATGTACATTTGCTAATATTTAAAATTAATTTTCTTTTTTGCTCTTAAATATACTTAATCAAGAGAATTTGAAATTACCTTTACTTGTTTAGTTTTATCTGCAACGCTTGCGAAAAATCTCATTACCTTTTTCCAATTCTCCCTTGAATTGAAAAGATGTCTTACGGCTTTACGTTTCTTCGATTTATCTCTCACACATTTTGCGCAGCTAATTGTGTCTACTTTGTTGAATTGTGTCTTTTCGAGTCTATCACAAACATTAATTAAATTAAAAATGTTTTGAATTGTGTTTATCGTCTTAAATTCGTTTAAAATAATAGAAGTAGATAAAGTGTTGAGCTCACTACAGACGCTCTGTTTAAAGTGTACAATACAACTGCGCAGTTATAACTGACGTGTGTAGCCGGCTTTAGGAATTATTCCATTTAGTCAGTGGTGTATGAATTTTGGTAAGTCCAAAGACAAAAGAGAATGAAATTTTCTCTTAAACTATGTTTAAAGTTTAAAAGGCGTGAGAAGCATATAGTAAAAGATCACAATAATACAAAGATACAGCTAACGCGAAACATAACCGTTGATATTATTGCGTCTTGCACATTCCCAGACGCTGCGGACCGTCTGCTGATATAGTTTATGAAATAGTTGCAGCTTAAGTTTCCATGTTAGTCAACTAGCTGAAGGAACCAGATTAGGGCTTAAAGCGAGACAGCTGAAATAGCTTAATTTACATATCTTACTATTTCGATAACTCTACAACTGTAACCAATCCCTAAAACAGATAGTTAGATTTGATATTTCGGATTAGATATTGGTACTCCCTGTTAATGTTTTTCGACGTTCTGATTCTTTGCTCCAATTTTACCTTCTGTAGTCTAACTTGACCGAATTCGTACAGCAAGATGACAATCGATTCGTACTCTTTCCCGAAGTCATAAAAGTACTTAACTAGTATCGGTATTCTTTTTTAAGATCGCTTGTTCCCAAATAGTGAGTGTTGTAAAAGAAATTGAATCTCTTCTTTAAGAATAATATATGGAAAAAAGTGTAAATGTGTACTATGATTATTTACTGCGGTGTCTAAATTGAATAAAACATGCTCATCAAAATAAGCACCTGCAATTTAAAAGATCCCAGTGCGCGAATGCTCTCAAGAAATTCGCATTATTCCGTGCTTCCCTCGCAAGAGTTGGAACGACGTTTTTATAGCTTTGAGTATACTCGATTTGTCTTCGCTCGGCCTTTAAGCGATTAATTGCACCTTTGAGGATACAATAATAATCTACACTTCGATGCCCTTATTTAAATTAGAATGTCTTGGGGTAAATTTTTCCCTGCACAGTAATACCGCGACAACGAAAGATTTGGCTTCATTTAACATTCGTTTAAGTTTTTATCCGTCAGGTTGCTTTGGCGAACCTTTGATATATAGATTTCTAGAAGGAATTGAAATTAATGTTAGTGAACACAGCATATTCCAGGGTTACCCAAAGTATCTTTCGATTGGCGATATCGCTGATGGAATCGAAAAAAATGAATGAAACTTACAATGACATTCGATAAGTCATGTGCTTGTCACGTGTGAGATATCGAACGTCATTGTGGATTCCATACATTTTTGATGTTCGCTATCAAATCGCCTTGTAGGCCATGTAATATGGGTAACTACCCTGATCAATTAAGAATAATAAACTCAGAAATAATATATATGTGGGTTTCAAACTACGAGACAATTTATGAATTGAAAATAAAATAAAGAAGCATATAAAGTTCTAGTTATTCGTAATTGTGATTCGTTTTTGTTTGAATATTTTATTGTTATACTTTAACAAAAGAAACACAAATGTATTTATAAACGCTAGGACATGTTCTTGAAGACAAATGTGGGCGTAGGTAAGCCTTAGCTAAATTATATAAATGATAATGTGTTTATATTAAACTAGCTGTTGTGCGCGACTTCGTCCGTGTGGAATTAAATAAGATACCTTATGTTACTCGAGGATAATGTAGCTTTCTAATGGTGAAAGTATTTTTGAAATCGGACTGGTAGTTCTTGAGTTATTTTAATACATACAAAAATACAAAGTTTCTCTCTTTATAATATTAGTATAGATATAGATGTAGATGTATAAGTATCTTTTTTTTATGTCCTCTGCACTTATGTTTGTGGCGCCTGTCACTTAAAACCCACTTACTTTGCCAATTTTAAAGTGACGTGTCCCCAGAAGTTATTAACAAAGTATTGTTTCGTTCACCTCGTTGTTTCCACGGCTCGGTTGCGCCCTTCTCTTATAAGTACCTTCTCAAAGATAGCATCTGTGGTTCGTCTGTTATGTCCATGGGCGTTGATGATCACCTTGGTGTTACCGCTGCTCGTTTGCACTCTTTTCTTAAAAAATATATAAACAGTCGTACCTGGATAAACGAAAGTGCATTTAACGAGGTTTAGGCTAAGCGCCATCAGCGCCCTGCCACCTCAAGCCCAGCGTAGCTGTAAATGCCTCCTCAAGTCAAACAGTGGCAACTCAGTCACAAAAAAAAAAGAAAAAAAAGCGAAAGTCCAAGGGACCGCGACATTTATCCCACTTATGGAGGTAGCTCATCGGGACCAGAGAATGACTCTCACTTATAGAGGTTTCTCACTTATCCAGGCTTGACTGTATATATTTTTACACATATAAATATGTTCGTTTACTAAATAATCCTTGTTACGTACATAACATGTCCGTCTGATATTCCGAGGTTAACTTAGTTGCAGACTAGTTTCCGACGTGACCGAGAGCGGCGCTAGTTGTACCGACTTCGTATTACTGACTCTATCTTCTACATTTTTCCTTTACATTTATTTTGGTCACGCATCGACTAAACGTACGAGTTATCATGAACCAACTTTGTAAGGTAAGAAATTTCTCTTTTGAAACTAATTCTGTTAGTTTTTTTTTTCGTTATATAATGTATTACTTCAAAATAATGTACTTTTTGTTAAGAAACAAACTAGACTGTTGGATACTCAATATGTTCAGAAAATTTCAGAAATCCTGATAAAGATCTCTGTTATTGATTCATAATATTTTATCCTTATTTATACTAGACAGAATACATAAAACGATCTTAAGCCTAGTACGCACCAGAATGGTATTTTAGTCGAGTAGACAGTAATTTAGTAACTAAACGTGTCGGAACAGCATCATTTTTGTAGAATAGATTAGTAAATCCTTTGTTCGTATACGTGCTACTCGACTAAAATACTATCCTGGTGCGAACAAGGTCGTGACGAAGTAACTATTTTACGTCTCATCTAAAATAATATAATCATCATAAAGCAACAGTTGGTTTCATTTTAGTTCACAGTTTAACCTTAACAATCAAATCACTGAAATTCATTGCAAATTGCAAACGTCGCTATTCATGGTATGTACTGTACTGTAAAATTCCGTTTATGTTTGGTCGAAATACATTTTGAAACGTTTTCCATATAAATTGGTCGTTGGTAAAGTGGGAAGGAGAGGATAGCTCGCGCGGGACCAGCCTTATTAAGTCGACTCAGCGAATGTTGAAACGTAACTTTTTACGGAACTAGCGTAAAAAATTTACGACCTCCCTTTACCGGTCAGAAGTTTATTGACTGAAAACCAATTTAATTTATAGTTCGATATTACGTTAAAATCATTTATATTAATGTTAAGCCGGCTACAGGCGTTCAGTTTTTTAACTTGATAATTTTAACCATAGATTAAAAGAACCAGATGAGACATGACACATGTCATACTGATAGCGACTGTGACACATTTATACGAAATATACGTAACGTGACAAAGAAAGTGACATAGATCTTTGCTCCCTTTCTCTCAATGCGATTTTGTTTGTATGGGTCCGAGAATGAGACTCAAATAAATGTGACGTATCATATAGTATTGTGGCGCTCCAAGCGTATTTTCGGTGAAATTATATCACATATGACTTTTTTCCCACCAACAGATTTTTTTAAAGTAAATTTTAAATGACTTCAATTGCCGTGCGTTGCTGTAAGTTGACTTAATTAAAACAACCAAATTATTGCCAACATTCAATTAAATTAAAAACAATCCGTCAATTTGACAAAGTCATTTATTAAAAATGTATTCAACCGAACGGTCTGCATCTGTCGCGCAATAAAATTGGTCAAAAGGCATTGCTTCCATCAAAGGCCTCTATATTTCGGTCACGCGCGAGCTTGTTAATGAAAATAATAGGAGGAAAAGGTTCACGTCCAAATTACTTTTTTTATATATTGGCAAGAAATTGTACGATTCGAATTACCTACTGGGAAAATAGTTTATAACTTATTTATAAGTAGCTAAGAGAAAAATGTTTAGAAGTGCTTTAGTCACTTAATTTGTGAAGAGTTTTAAAACTTGTTAAATAGGAGGAGTTCTCAATTCTTTTGTATGTTTCTTTGTGTGAGTTAACCTCACAACTTCGCTTGCAAATGTAATTTTTTACCTCGCACAGTCGCGTTGTGGAACACTCTGCCCTCAGCGGTATTTTCAAACAGTAGACTTACGGGCCTTTAAGAAAAGAGCATACTCCTCCCTCAAAGGCCGGCAACACATTTGTGGTTCCTCTGGCGTTGCGGATGTCCATGGGCGTCGGACCAATTAATTTAGTTGATCCTCTACTTGTTTGCCACCTTCTCGCAAATAAAAAAATCGTTAATTATTAGCACATTATTGATATAGCATATTTTCTTTTGAAACAAGTCAGTAAGTGATAGATAATGGTATTATTTGATACTAAGACAGTGAACGTAAGGATGTCACATCTAGATTTACCGCATACGTGACTGTGTGCGGTCCACTCGGTTCTGTATTCAGTCGGGCTGGTGGACAATAAAGGCCGGCTCGGGGGACCGCCTGTCACTAAATATCAACTTTCTTTTTTGTTCTCCGAGTTATGTCCGTCCCCTTCTGTTATTGTATGTTGCGTAATTGCCTACGATTGTTTCTCTTATACAGCTTTATTAAGTCTTGTTTTTTATGTAATTGTACTATTTTGTGAGTATGTAAATATCCTTTCTCGTTTCTTTCTTTTTATTAGTAAAAATGTTTTAGTCTTTTGCTTGAAAATTATGAAATAGATTTTTAAAATTGGGTCAACATACAACTGTTGCAGTTGCCTAGTTCCAAAACTGACAAAAAATTCTTTGTGTTTGAAGCAAAATGAAACGTTAAAATATATTGTAGAAATAGGCTTTCTAACTGCGGATTTTCTGGTTTAGAAATTCATTGATCGAAATGAATATTAAATACTGTTTCTTGAAAAATATACTAAAACATTTTTGTGATATCCACCAATTCAATATGCTAGGAATAATTATTCATTTCTTTAGTTTCAAATCTCAATGTAGACTACTGACACGATTTCGCTTCAGATAATTTAGTGCACGAAGCAATAAAAGGCATCTCTAAGCATTTCACACACGAACTAACATTTGCATACGGCCGAAGAGCGATTTCATATACCGCGACGGGACCGAATGTTGTCTTTGCAAACACGGCGGAGCGTCAGCCTGCGATATTGTGTAAACTGGGCTTTTGTATCACAACCCGCATTCTGAGCACCCCATACGATCGCGCTAAGCAGAGTGGCGCTTTGAAGCCAATGATTTGATTTTCCTTCAACCTGTAAAATTTGTTTTGATTTTACTAAAAGCGCTTCATTTGCATATTCCTAAAGCTAGCAAAGAGTATGTTAGGTATTGAAAGGCTTGCATAATTTTCTTTTGAATGCTTTGCATATCCGTGCATGACATGCTTTCTAACAAACGTGCAGTTTCAATAGAGCTAGGTAGAACAAAAAAAGTTACGGAACTTCAAGGAGAAATCCTAGTTATCAAAGACCTCATAGTACTAGGAATGCATGAATTTTTAACAGCTGCAGCTTTGACGCCAAAAATTCCAGAATTTAGCATATTTTAAGAAACTGAAGTAAAGGTTAATGTGTTTAGTTAAAGTTTTGGTCACACGTAGAATGAAGATATTAGAAAAAATCACACAAATTAGACACAATTTCTTTACCGCAATTCTTACTTCCGTTTCTGATACAGTTTCTGAGACGTAGTGCTCATATTCGCCCTCAAAGGGTCACTGGTTATGTGAGTGTATATCATCGGAATGTGCTAAGGGCCGCTACGACTCGCACGCTTCGAACACAAAAGGGTTTTATAGCTCTTTCTATCAAATGTGTTATCATATTTCTTTTTTATAACTTGTCTATAAATATTTTGACGACCTTGTGGCTTAAAAGACAAACTGGCCCTTTGATGAGCATAAAATTACGAGTATCTATTTGTCATAATATTGGCACCATTCTCAATTATTACTTTTGGATAATGAATGGACTATAATGTGATAACTATTCTATATTGATATTGTAAAGAGGAAAGGTTTGTATTTTTGTATGTATTGAAATAACTCATAAACTACCGGGCCTATTTTGAAAATTCTTTCACCATTAGAAAGCTATATTATCAATGAGTAACAGGGTAATTTAATTTCGCGCGGAGAAAGTCTCAAGGAACAGCTAGAGTCTTGTAAAATAAATTCTGGTAGGCTTATCGATATGGTAATATTTGTAGAGGAGGTAATTCTATGTAACTGAAATGCTATTGCATAATAAAACGCTCCATGTTATTGGTCGGCTGCCAGATCTCTATGAGGCAGCCATTTAAATTTATTACACTTTCAACTGTAAGAGGCTTTCACTAGAATCAAATAGATATTAAAGTTAAACGAGTTAATTGAACCAAATGAACCCGGTCACATCATCGCGTCTTTTTTCCTTGCCAGGAGAATTTCATAGTCTATTCGTTCCGGCAGTAGTCATCATAGCGTATTTTGTTTTTTATTTAGCATTAGTTACATTGGCTTTTAGCTCCGCATTGTGATAAGAAAAGAGATGGTTGGGGAATTTCTGATGCAACGAAATCAATGTATTGTACAAAGACTACAAATACCATACATAGGAAAAGTAAAAGCTTTTCAGCACGAAATGAAATAAAAAAGAACAATATAGATTTTCAAGTAAAGATTGCTCTGTACAAAACAAAAGAACCTCACTTTAAACAAAACCCTCGATTGAAAGCAATAGAAACGAAACTCCAAAAACTCCATTAAGAGTGAAGAAAAATGTAACATCAATAGCAAGCACAGTGTAAGCCGTGTACAGAACTCGCAAAATGGAGCGGCCACATAAGGACGATTGAAAAAATAATTCCAACAAACTGGATGCAAGCAAATTTAAACTTTGTACGTATCAAGTTAAGGTTTTAAATTAAGTAGTAAATGTGTACACAGAAGCGTAGGATCCGACCACTGGGAAACACATTGGGTGATTTATTGAATGCATAATTGGTTTTGTTTCGGTCAAGGTCTGGATTAACGTTACTTTTATGTCTAATGCGTACCAAATGTACAATGAACCGGATTGTATTATAATATCTTATTATTTGCTACCCTTATTCTTTTACTTCAAGGATAATTTATGCTATGTCTTAATAATATATACATTTCCTATCTTTAAAGCGTTTAGCCGTGGATACACTAATATGGACTTCACGTCCCGGTCAGGAGATGGAGGAACACTGCAGGGTTTAGTGGGTATTCCGGCCTGAGTCTATAGGCCGGGAGCCTCGCACGAAGCCGTCCCTGCTGCCCTCGCAGCACGGACGACGAAGTGTATAAAAACATTCCCTGGGATTTCATTCATCAATATTTGTAAGGAATTATCACTATTAATATAAAAAGTATGTTTAGTCTTATCGCATCCGAGCAGCCGGCGTTCGGGTCACAAGAATAAATATGGATTAGCTGAAGGAAATATGATTTGAACGTTCGATCGGTGTTTCAATGTTTGTGTACAATACGGTACGAGAAAGTACTACAAAGGGTGAATTCTGAAACGTCTTATAAATATGTTATTGAGTCATGATAAGTCTAGACCACGCATAAAATAAAAATTGCATAAACTTTTTGGTACGCATGTAAATTGCAAGCGATGCTCACTTTTTGATTCGTGTCAGTGTTTGGCCGTTAGTGTGGATTTAATGAGAGCATTTTGCATTATTTGCAATACTTAGTGTTAAATAGTAACTGTTATTATATAAGTGCTTAGGTGGGTTTGTACGCACGTGTATGAGTTCTACATATCTATACTATTATATACAACAATAACGCTTTTTATGTGTGTCCCTATATATGATTGAATCTTTAAAACTACGCAACGGATTTTGATGCGGTTTTTTTAATAGATAGAGTTATTCATAAGGAAGAGTTATATGGATAACTAGCGACCAGCCCCGGCTTCGCACGGGTGCAATTATTATTATTATGTTACATAGAACGTTCACAGTTTTTCTGTAGTGTATTTAGTAAAATAATAAATCAGATAGAAATCGACTAGAAAAGATGGAAATAATCTTTATCCAAATAAAAAAACTGCAATTAAATAATTGGTTTACCATATAATTTTATCTTAAAGTTAAATTCTTAAAGTTTCAATATAATTTATAGAAAGTTTCGTATTGCATGAATATATTAAAAACTTGATATTTTATATTCTTAGCGCGAGTTCCGCAACAAAATTTGAAAACTTTAAAAATCTTTAACAATGAGAAACTGAGGCTTTACTATTGAAACTGCTTACTAGTACAAAATGAATAGAAATTAATTTCTTCACTTGGTTTGGTAAACAATATCAAATGTAATTTTATTTTTATTATTTCACTATTTAATCGTTTGCGCAAACCTTGTCTAGATGGCGTTAGTAGTACCCTGAATCGCGCTATCATTATGTTATGTTATTAAAGTTATAAGGTCTCAGGAAAAAAAATTTCAAGTTCTAAACGAGGTTTAGGCTAAGCGTCATCAGCGCCCTGCCACCTTAAGCCCGGTGTAGCTGTAAATGCCTCTTCAAGGCAAACAGTGGCAAATCAGTCACAAAAAAAATTCTTCTAAATTCTGAGTAACGACAATGTGATTTATTGCCTTGGATGGACATTAACAAAATGCTGAATTAATTATCATCATTCACTGCTCACAGATAATAAAATTACCATAATATCATTGTGTTGTTCCACAGATTGCTTAATAACATAAAACGATTCTCCTGCAATAAAACAGCATTTAAAGTAACATTAAAGGCATAGACATTTAGAATTTCATCTCGTAACAAATTCAAAAGGGTAAAGCAATGAAATTGTAATTAAAACGGTCGTCATCTCTGCGCTATAAGTATTGTACTGAGACACGCTCGCTTCGGATCGCGTTCTCTTTTCCTTCATTCCTTTGTTTTCTGTTTACATGTTGGTTTGATCAATTACTTTGTTGTTAACTATATTGCAACAAATTGTGGTTCCTTTGTTTGTTGTTTTTTTTTTTGGTTTTTTTATTTGCTTTTTTGATTGCATAATCTCGAGAACTAGTTGGCTAAAACATACGTGTGACAATGGTTCACCATTATTAGAAGTAAATTCTTCAATTATTGTTGTTTTACTTGAATTACGATCTGGAGTAATAAAAGACTTTTTTATATATACTAATAATATAAAGAAAAAAAATGTATTTTTGTATGTATTGAAATAACCCAAGAACCACTGGGCCGATTTCAAATATTCTTTCACCATTAGAAAGCTACATTATCACCTAGTAACATTTATAATTTTATATTCTACGTGGAACAAACATCAGCTAGTGACTAATATTTATAAATAATTCAATCAGAATGAATGCAAATGTAAAAAAAACTTAAATTTAATACGTGAGATATTAAATGTATCAATAAAATAAATAATAAACAGGTAATTTGCAACAATCAAAAATAAATCCAATAATTGTACTTTGTTATTTGTGGCTGCGAGGGACCACAGAACTCATAAATTTGTTACGTTCGCTCAATTTACTTTATTATTACTGAAATTGTATATTATAAATATGCTTAAATACAACCCCAGTGATAGAGATAAATATATGTCGAAATGAGAAGAAGAAATTAGTTTGAATT
>QDHC01006036.1:0-12400 GCA_013186455.1 Papilio dardanus tibullus
GTCCAAAAGTAGTACGACATGCGCAGCAATGTGAATGATGAGGAGCCGCCCAGTATAGCACCCCCACTCTGGTACCAAGTAATTGATTGGGTTATGATTACGTTTAATTGAATGACAATATCTGTCTTAACTTCGTCTCATGGGCAGAAAGCCCATGAATTTGAAACCTGCATCACTCTTTGATTTTAGATGCAAAAATAGTCTTATCTCCCGTGTATTTCTGTCAACAAATATAAAGACTTACCGATATCTTGTTAATTCTCGCTGTTTCAATAAAATACAATAACAATACTTAACATTGAACTCACCAACAGCAACCCAGCGCAAGCGAACAAAACTAAACCACTACTTCTCATTTTGATGATGTTGCAGTATTTTTGTAACAAATCTTTTATATCGATATCAATGATTAATTTTATATATTTTATATTATTTTCTAATTCTATCTTCGCAGTACCTAAATTAATTTATTCATGTCATTTATGACTTGTTTTGACAGCTATTTGAAATTAGACATGAATAATAAATTCTTTTTTGTCAAAATCTATAATAATAGATCTCCTTAATGCCACAGTTCTTAAAATCTATTCTGCGAGTACAATTTATGAAGGTATTAGCTAACTATATGTTGCTTATTAAGTACTAGTATACCAGATCAATGGCTATAAATAGCACCAAACTTGAAATTAGTTAGTCGTAGTTTATACATAAGAAAGTTTTTTAATTCGTCTATGGCAAAGTAAGTTAAAAAAGAAGAAATATAGAAGACTTTTGTTGGACTTTTGACCCGAGTTATGTCATTTTTGGCATTCATCTGGCTTAATCCAAAATGTATTTTTAAGCCTTAGTTTTATTTTTTATTAATATTTTAATGATTATAATCAACTCGGATACAAATAATAATTCAGGTATGCAGTAATCAAGCGAAAAAAACAAATCTTAAGAAAAAGACGAGCTTTTTATTTTACTTAACTCTGTATAACGTAAGTATTAAACAAGTTATATTTCAATGGATATTATTTTAGTAGGCAGTATAAGAGTTAACACGTTCAATGCCACAACTTTTCCATGAGCTTGTAATTGTAGTCGGTTGCGGGATGCACCCGTTGCGTGAACGCGACTGCGACGAGCTGTTGCAGCACCCGCTGCTGCGCACGCCGCCGCCGGAGCCCGAGAGACCCAAGCCGCCGCGCGAGCGCAAGCGGCGAGTCTTCAAACTCGTTAGCTCATCATACTAATCATTTGTAATGTTAAAGACCAGAGAAATAGCACAGCCTTGATTCAATGTTCTTTGACCATATCTCAAAACAGTCTGATAAAGAGTATTGCAAACTTGATAGCGAGAACATTCTATTTGCTGACTTCCAGTTAGTACTTACGTCTTGAAAGACTGTGTTTATTTGACTGCATAGACTCCTTTGGATTGTTCTTTTTTCTATTGTAGTTATTGTACCTACATATATAATAATTAAGGCGCTGTTTTCAATAAACTATTTTGTTTTGTTAATTTAAGTCTTTTCATTTTTCAGCCTCCAAGATTTCCATTGTTGTCTATAGACTTTTATACAAAATGGTGCAATCATCAAAAAGAGGTAATTGTAACTACATCAAATTAAATATTTTAATTAAAGGTTTGACGATTGTCGACTGACGATGTTTACGGTAAAGACTTTGACCGAGTTTGAAAATGCCATTCTATTTTTGCATAAAAAATCATATTTTTGAATGAATATTTATTTGATAGTTACAAATGTCGAAGCACAAAGTGGACGACCACTCGCCGGAGCTGTTCCCGGAGTTATACCTGAAGCCGCGCCGGCTGGACTACTACGCGCGCCAGCTCGAACAGAACATGATCGTCAACAAGGAAATCATCAAGAAAATTAATCTCATACAACGGACTGGGGTACGCCTATGTTAGTTCATGAGGTTGATTAGGTACTACGCGTACACAATAACATAAGACTTGAGAGTGCAATATAACGTATAGGTATATTTTCCTCTCAAGTCATCACACGAGCTGTGACATTTTTAAGACTATATTAGAGACTAAAATAATGTTTGGTAAATCTTTTATTTTTTTACTAGTTTTTTTATGTGGGTGAAGGAACCAAACCTTCAGATCGCCTAAGTTATTTGTTCAGACGAAATCTAGAAAGTGTTACTAACTAAATGTTTTGTGCAGGGGTTCGTGGACTGTTGGCTGAAGCCGGTGCCCACCGACACTTACAACAGGCTGCTATGCAAGCAACGCCAGCGCGTGCTCGACCGCATCCGCAAACATAATCTCTACATGTACTCTAGGCTTCTCATCGCGGTAATTACTCTTTGATTCGTCTAGTGCTAGCTATCTATTACTAGCTTAGCCACAATGATGACGAGTTACTAACTCTATGAACAATGTACGAAGGATTTCCACAGGTCAGGTCGTAATGAGTCGTTATTATCACTTGTTTTTTAATTAACGTCGCCTTTTCTTTTTAAAAGTGTTTCCCAAGTTTGGTTTTTAAAATTGTATAATTTTATATTGAATTTCAGAGATCCGAACAGAAGCTTACAAAGGAATTAGATTTAGCCTGGATAGACACGAAAAACAAATTAATTTTAGGGGCATCGTAAGTTAATTATTGTTAAAATATTGAGAGAACTGTTCTTAATCTTAAAGCAAATCTCGGATAATAAATATTCAAAAAAATCACTAACAAAATTTCCTTTCAGATTACCGTTTATATTGTTTAAAACAGAAAAGATAGACCGAGGTATTAAGGACCCCGCTTTCGACAAACCTTCATATGTCACCAGAACAAAGTAAGACATTTTTGTACAAAGACATAATTTTAATAATTTTCTTTTTGAAAAAAACTATGTTTAATTTATTATGTTTTAGAGTTTCAATGGATATTTGGGTCCGCGGCGGTTCCAAGATGGGCAAGGTGACCATAGAATTATTCACGGACTTAATGCCGAAAACTTGTCAGCTGTTCCTCAACTTGGTGAAGGGGGACAGCAGAGGACACGCCTACACGGGCTGTAGATTTTTTACGTATGTGTTTAACACGTTACATGGAACGATATTTCGTCTTAAAGTGAACAAAGGCGGTGCGGTGGCGCGTTTTAAAAAATGTTATATGTACTTTCCTAAGGTGCTTAAAATTTTTTACTCCAACCAAAATTTCAATTCAATTAATGACATTGCAATTTTCCAATATTCAAAATGTATTGTAATATTGTCCAATATCTATGGAAAGTTTTAAATAACGAGGTCAAAAAAAATAATCATAAAGAATATTTAAACTACGAACTACGGACTAAATAAAAGAACTAATTCATTTAAATTACAATCGTATTCAAGGGTCGTACCAGACTTGTACTGCAGGGGCGGCGACGTCGTCAAAGATAACGGTTTCGGCTTTTACCATGCGGAGGCGAAGCAAGCCCTCGAGACTCCGGAGAGTTACCTTCTCAAACATTCAGTACCAGGTAAACTTCATAACTCATCAACTGAAAATATAAACAGACGGAATACCCAATTGTCATTCAAAGTGGTCAATCAGGCCAACTCACCAAGGTTCCTTAGTAAAATGAAGTTGTGCATAGTAAAGTAAACATTAAACCATTTCGAATGTAGCCGTTACAGCAATAACTCATGTGACACAGGGGGCGTAGTATTATTTAAAAATTAATAATTGTACTCATTAGCTTCTATTTATTTAATGCAATAATGTTATCAGGTGTGTTGTCCATGGTTGTGACGTCAGATCATGAAGTTCCTGGACAATTTAATATTATTTTTAAACCTTTGCCGCAGTTCGATAATAAACACGTCGTTTTTGGAAGAGTAAGTATCGACATACGAATTACTGCAAATAAAAGTATTTACTAAAAACCAAAGCCTCTTCTAATGTCAACAAAAAGATGACAGATCACATCCAATAATGGAATTTCAAACTTTAAGATGAACTAAAAATAATTAAAGAATTTTACCCTAAGTATAGCTTATGTATTTTTACTTAATTAAGTATTTAATAGTTTGATTAACTTTGCAGATAGTAGCTGGCCCCATGCAGACATTGGAGCGCATCAGCGCGCTAGGGCTGCCCCTCGGCACGACAAACTCGGACTGCATCATCCGCGCCTGCGGCTGGTACCGTCGCAACGGACAGTACAAGGAGGGTGCCCCGAACACCATCAAGTTCCCCCCCAGACGGAAGAAAGCTGCGTAATTTTGTGATGTTTTTTGCGATATTATATAGTTTTTTTATTTTATCTGATAATTCCAGACTAGATTTGCTCCAAGCTTCCGTTGTTTGTTGTTCTTACTTAATTCAAATTTTTATAATATCAAATCAATTTAAGGGTTTTAAAAATTAAATAAACATTTATGAATACAGATTTCAAATAAATAACAAATGTATGAATACTTAATACCGTTTATTTTCATACGTATCTCTAATTGTTAAATAAATTAGAAAATGTAATAAAATATGACATCGCATACGCAGCCGAAGCTGAATCACAAACGTCGATCACTTCAGTCAAATGAAACGGGAAAAATATATCGATAGTGTCTCTGTCACATCACTAACGTCACTCTATTTTCACGAACAACGCGCATGAAAATATTAACGCCAGCAACTGAAAAGAAAAAGAACTTTCATACCGTATGCAGAATTGATAGGAGATTCTCTATGAAATGACTTATTGTTACTTATTTTTACTTGGACGAGCCGGTTAGTTTTTTTTTCTTTTAGAGTAAGAAGGCAATGTTTTTCTGTATACTTACCATAACGATAGTTGTTATAATGGCGGTAACTCCGACACTGACGGCGTTTTCTCGCAAGAAGCTGATCGTCTTGTCGAGACACCCATCTGTGTACATGGTGGTGGGGTTAGGTGAGCTCTTGCAGTCCAATCTCTATAACAACGGTAAAAAATACATTGAAAACAATATACTTTGATAGGGGCAAATTAAACGTCGCAAGTGAAAGAAATGTCGATACCCTCCTCCACGGGGAATTGAAAGAGAGAATGACTTATAAAGAGCATCTCACTGCACACACAGGGAGCCCACATATGCATACCATATATGCAACGTGTGCAATGCACACGGGCGCCATCCTAAAGGGATGCCAAAGCAAAGGGCCAAAAAAACAAGTTCAGTTTTTTGCTATATTTCAAGCACCTACCTACCATCAAAAAATAATAATAAAAAATGCTTAAAGGGCGTCAAAATCCTATTTTGCACACAGGCGCCAGTAGCCTTTACGGGGGCCCTGTGCACACACATACCTTCCCAGGATAGACTTCCTTACAGCAGCTGTCTGGTACATTATCGTTCCAGTCATTGTGGCTACGCACTCCGCAGCACTGTAGATATGTCTGCGTGTCGTCCCACGCGCGCGTGTACTCGTGCTTCACGCCGTAGTACGGGATGGCGGCGAACATCTCTCTGTCCAGTGTACTGTGCACCTTCTCACGAAACACGAACTGCAGGATCCCGCCCACTAGCGCCACCACGAAGATTATGAACATCAATATGTAGTACTGAAACAAATAATTAGTCGATAAGTATTATAATATTATAAGAGGACCTAATCCGTTTTATTCCGAAACGAGAATCAGCGTCAATACTGTTGTACTTTCTACGTTCGGTACTGGTACATCCATAAAGTTTATTCCAAAATACAGAACTTCCTTGTTCGTGGTACTTCTTATGATACATAATTTGGTCCAATGAGACCCCTGGTCTATCTTATTTACTTACATTTTTTCAGAATAAGGGGGAAAAGTCCAAAACCAAATCTCAAATGAGGGCTCAATTTAAAAATAAGGTAATCTAGCTAATAGGAGCGTCGGTGGCTCAGGGGTTTAGCTCTTGACTTGTAAACTGCAGGTCCCGAGTTCGAATCCCGACATGTACCAATGTGTTTTTCGATTTTCATATGTACATATTTACCGACGCTCTTAGGTGAAGGAAAACACCGTGATGCAACCTGCACATATCGGCGAAGAAATTCAAAGATATGTGTATTCATGCAAAATACGCGCTAGTCGTGGAGTTGCGGAAAATGGAGCCCATCATGGGTCGAAACCTTTAACCTTTAACCTTTTAATCTAGCTAATGAATTACATAACGTAAGTATAAAACTAAATATTAATGTTCATTTACAATGCATAAAGTAAAAAAAAAGTAAAACTAAACATCTCGATCGTGTCATTACAAAAACGCATTATAATGGATATTAACACGAGCATGCGTTAGGTATAATTATGCCGACATTAGACGGATATCCTCAGTACGTGTACGGTCTTGAGTACGTTACTCGAAGGTCGTGGCATTGCAGTTGTTACTACATACCGTGTAGATATCAATCTATGTATGATTACAATGAAAGCTCGCTCTAAATTAACTTATACGAGTACAGTATCAATAGTGTTTAAAGTTACATGATAAAAGATTCAATTATCTCTTCATAAAGCTTTCAGAACCAGAATCCTGTTATTTCTCTAATAGAAAACCATTTTAAATTGTGACGATTTTTAGGCAGTTGTTAGTTCATAGAATACTCAAGAGGACTATAATATATCATTTTAATTGAACTCCTTATTATGTAAACAGATAACTAAAAAACTAAAGTATTGTAATTTGCAACTTTTAGTGCAACACGTGCAATTTGCACATGGTTAAAAGTTGTTACATTTGAAAAAGTTATAGGTTCCTAATGCTTCGTACCGTGAGCAGCATACACTTGACCTCCTTAGCGGCTCCGCAGCAGCCGAGCACCGCGAGCAGCATCATGGCTGCGCCGGAGATCAGCACCACCCCCAGCGACGCTATGAACATGTTGTTGCTCATCAGCGCGCTCGAAAACGACCGCGATACCCAGACCCATGTGCCAACGCCCAGCGCCAATCCACCGCTTATCTAATGCACAAAAAAACTATTTTATAAACTCGCTACTTAGTTAAATAAGGGCTCAGTTTAACTCTTGATTTGTAAACTGCAGGTACCGAGTTCGAATCCCGCCATGTACCAATGTATTATTCTATTTTCGAATTTCATATGTACATATTTACCTGACGCTCTTAGGTGAAGGAAAACATCGTGATGCAACCTGCATATATCGGCGAAGAAATTCAAAGATTAAAATATGCGCTAGTCGTGGAGTTGTGGAAAATGGAGCCCATCATGGATAGAACCTTACCTAACCTTAAGGGCGCAGTTTTCTGCATTTTCACCTCGCAATACTAGCTCGTATTTTGCGTGAAAATATTGTCTTTTGTAGGAGATTCTCGACATCACAGGTGCAAGTCCTCAAATTCTGTTTTCTTTTGCAGTCTTCCTTGACTTCTCATAATAAAAAAAAACACTAAAATACTTACAAATATGACAATGTTGATCGCAATAAGCGACACCTTCATACAACGGCCGCAGCTGTCCATCGCGCCTATACCCATGCCAGTGCACTGCAAGATGCAAACAGAAAAAAATAAAATAAAACATATACGGAATGTGTCTCATGGCAATGGGGATAATACCTCTTATCTTAGAGGCGCGAAAATCATTATTCTATTGTACTTTTGGTCTCTTGAATAAATGAAGCTTGAATAACATTCAGCAGTAGAACACAAGCCCATCTCAGTATGGAGTTTCCACATACGCGAATTATAAGTAATTCACCTGGATATTGGTATAGGAGTCTTGTACACAAAAAAAATAGGAATGTGAATGTGAAACAATACTTACTTACCTATTGAAATAATAGAATGTGTTTAGGAAACCTAAAACTAATACAAAAGTCGTTTTTTTTCACCATTATCTGAATACCTATGAACATACGTTTTCAATTTTAATCTTGGCCACAGTGATGTTAAACTTGTCATTATTTTTTTTATTTACTGTAGATACCAAGACAAAAAAAAACTATGTTTTAGAAAAAGTAAAATGCAACAAAGACTTTATGCAAGTGTCTCGACGGTAGAAACTCTGTATTACGCTTTTAGTTATCTTGTTTGATATTTACAAGAAAACGTTGATACTCTTGTACGAGGTAATTATAGAAATACTACATAAGGCATCTTTTAGTAAAGATGTCCAGACTAGAAAACGTTACTCAACTTTTTCTAGTCTGGACATAATAGACTAGAATAAAAGAATCCTTTTATTCGAGGTAATTATAGAAATACTACATATAGCAGCTTTTTGTAAAAGTGTCCCGACCATTGGTTGCTCACGGTAGCTATTGTAGCGAAGCATCTTGCTCGGTTAGCGTCCAGTAACCGACGCCCTACCTGAGTTGTAAGTCCACTCTCATACTTTCCATACCGTAATCGGAGAATATTGTTTTTCTCATTAGAAACAACTGACTTTAATATTTAAACTAAAATATCACTTTTGGAACGTAATCAAATCTAAATATTTCTTAGGCAGTTTGGATAGTCGTGTTTTTGCCGGTAAGGATTCCAAATTTGCAAAAAAAAGGTCGTTATCTGATGTCAAATCTTAAATCGTGACAATAACATTGCGGCAAAAAGTGCGCACAGTACTTACATAAAATTGTTTAGCGTTAGTATCAACATGTAGGTATTTATGTCATGCACGCGGCACGCCGCATATATTATGCTCGTGTGGCACAAGTGGCGCGGGCGCAGCGCAGCGACTTAGTCAAGGTGAGGCGTGAGGTGGATAACGCAAGGCCCATCTGATCCATTCGCTTTCCGCTGATAGACAATAAGTGAAAGTACACACGTAAGGTCTGAACCACAAACATTTCACTTGTCAACAAAGCACGATCGAAAAACGTGTACCTTCGCTGTCTATAAAAAATTAACGCCACCTCCGAATTGTAATGCAAGACTGTTTTAATAACAAAGATATTTCCGAAACTAACTCATGTCTGTTTTGTTTATAAACATAAACTCTTTTACTTTATTCCACTTTTTAATTAGTTCGTTTTAGAATAAATGATCACTTAAATTACCTTTTAAAAACTGGTCGTCGTACAGATTATATCCAAATTAATTGTCGTGAATGGTTTCACTTAATCATCACTCTCACATTTATTACCGCGTAATGTTAATACAATGTTTTGTAATTATAATTCGATAAACGACGTGAACACTCGACGAAAGAATTGAGACTGGTTTGAATCGAAACGGCGGGCGACGCGACGCCCCACCAAGTCCAAGCTATGGGTCAATTTGAGTCGAAGTAGGTATATCATTTTTTAAACATAACTGGGTCAGCTAAGATGCGATAGGCAAAAATGTAACGGCGATTATAACAAAACGCAATTCCAGAATTGTATATTAGTAAAGATCGACGAATAATTATTTATACTTATAGTTACCTACCTACAACCGGTGCAAGTACGACATTCACGGGACCTCTAGTCTGGTATAAAGTCATCCGGTTCTTATATCATTGACTTAAAGTCATACGGCTGTTATTGAAATAAAATAAGCCTACTTCTTACATTATTTTCTCACTAACTTCAATAAATTGGATCGGCAATCTTCACTTAACAAATGTATGGTAGACGAATCGAATACAAGCTAATATTAAATGTCACGATAGATAAATCAAACAACAGTTGAATATGTTAATTCGTTTTATTAGTTTTTTTGTTAATAGATCGTTACTTTAACAGAAAAATAGGTAATAATGTACAGAGCGCTGCCACCAGCCGGCGAGGGCGCTGCGGTCGCATAAGACATCGTTACAACACGGATTTGAGCCTTGGTTCACACCAGCGTCTTTCAACTTGTTGGTGACGAGCCAATGATGGTCGCTAAGATTCAAACACCAAGCAGAAATGATAACATGTAACCGGACGATCGGTGTTTTTTTCGTCATAAATAATTGTACATGATGGATGTTGCATCTTGAAAAAGGATGAAAGATGCTCGTTTACACGAATTTCCAATGAAACAACGTTAAAATAAGAGTTATTTTAGCTAACAACACATCCACGATAACTTGAGACCTGCGTCGGAATGGGATCCTCATTGAATAAACATGTGCAGCGAGTGACAAAAACCATTATCGTGTCTTTGACTACATTTATTTAGTGATACAATATTTTTGTACAGCACCACGTAGTATGACATCATTCAACATTAATTCAGACAGTTTTGTCATTATGATGTGGTAGCTTCAGTAGCTTGTGGTAGCTAACAACTCGGAAGTTTTTCAAGATTCTATCGAGTATGCATCACAATTATTACATGGAAAAATTGCTTCAGTGTTATATAACCAATCATTTATTCATTATTCGCGAATAAATCTTATAAAGCGTTCAAAGTCCACAACCAAAAGTGCCTTTAATTGCTTTTAGATTAAAATTTTAAAAACTTCCGTAGCATTGTAAAATATTTAAGCAATAAAAACTATAAACAAATGTCATGTTAAATATCAATTGGAACTGTGTATTAAATATTAATATTTCTTAACATAGTTTTTGATACATAAAATTGTTACCATTACGATATTCTTTCTTCTCAAATTTTTTCAGACAAATAACACAAAATGTATTAATATTTACTTAATACCACAATGCGATTAAAAGAGGCTTCATTAAGAGATAATCACAAAACTTATTTCAATTGTGGTATACACAATTTTCTCATACTTTTTTTAATTGCCATAGATCAAAATCGTTAAACTTCAATACTTCAAGTTTTAGTTTAAATAATGTTATAATTATAAACCATTAATATATAACTCTATACAAATGTTAAAAATAAAAACAAACACTTTTTCAAACAATATTTTCGGCGTTCGACCGAAAAAATAATATATTACACATTTTGCGCTAGATTACAACATATTACACTTATAGAAGCTAGACTACGTTGCTGGTTACATACAGACCGACAATAAATTAACATACGACGTGTAAGACTCCTTACACAAGATTTACTAAAAAATTTAACACTTAAAAACGTTGTCAACTAATCTCACGACACTGCGTACATGTCGCAAAATAGCTTTAATTAATAAAAAAATATTAGTTTTGAATTACTCGAATGTTAACATGTTCCATGCCTTCACGAGTATCGCAAGGCGAGTGAGTGGCACCAAACTTATTCATAAAATATCCACACAGTGTGGCGAAATTAAAAGGCAAAAATTTTATCTTACGTCAAAAAATTTTACAGGATAAAAACACTTTTAATAAAGATAAATAATACAGCCTTGCAACTCGTTAATGCAATGTTATAAAACCTTTAATTAGTTATTAAAACTAAACTGCGAAGTGCAACGCGATATTTACAAATATAGTATTGTGAGATTCACAAACTACAGCTAAAGCAAAATATTTAAACATAACTACATTTTATTATGCAATTTTATATATTTCTCTAAGATAATGAAAACAAAGTTTAAATCACATTTACCCAGCCCCATATTGCGATATCCACGCAGCATCGTGACAATGTTATAAATAATATAATAACGCTAGCTTTCCCCAATCGATGTCTCAAAATTAGAAGTTATACTTCTTTGACTTAATTTCTGACGTAATAAGATACACCAGCGGGCCTACCAAAAGTACTTTTTGATCGGCAATACCGCTGATGTAATCGACAAATTTGTATGGAACTGACTGAAAGAGACATTCGATAAGTCATGTGATTGTCACGTGTGAGATCGTGATATCGAACGTCAATGTCAGTTTCATATATTTTTGACGTTTGCTTGATAACGAATGTACTTTAGGTAACCCCCCTGAAGTCAATTTGACACGATGAATATAGTTGAGAATGTGAGTGAGTGAATGACTATTGTGTGCCTAACTTCACTTCAAACTGCAACTTATAGTGAAATTGAAACACACCATAACTTTTACTATGAAGTAGACATATTCCATTAAAACTTAAGGAAGATTCCTTGATTTATAACAATAAATACAATGACAAATACGTATATATGATACAAATATTGTACAGGTAAAATAAGTCATAAAATTGCAACACCAGAAAGCTTTATACAAACAGTATGTTTCAAAAACCCTGTTAGATCCGGGATTAAATTATAGCTATAAATTTGATTAATAATGATTTACATATTTTAACAATTACATAAATAACAAAATGTATTTATGTCCGGTAATTAATATTACTAAGGTAAAATAACTTTGGGAATCACTGGTTTAGGCCACAACAATCACGAACTTATGGAGCAACAGGAAAGGTACTGACACTAAATAAGTCCATGAATATTTATCATTCACATGCCATAAAATTTTGTCAAAATTGATATTTGACACGAAATTTGTCTTTTGATGTCATAGTTTTGTTTTAATAGTTTAAAATACCCAGAATCCTGGTATGATTTGACCACATAAGTTATGACGAAACGGGATTTATGTAACATACTGTATACGTAAAAGGTACT
>QDHC01006066.1:12700-28503 GCA_013186455.1 Papilio dardanus tibullus
GAATAGGGGGTCTAAATTTTGTATGGAGAAAAGTTGTTCCTATGTCATGGTCATAGTTCGAATCTAAAATTTTTTTTCACAGTGTAGGTATGAATCTTAGAAACTTGATATTTTGTTCATGGGTTTCTATTACTACTTCAAACTTATTTTATAAAGGTTAAAATAAGATGAAAAGCTTTGTTTCCAACTTATAAACTTCAAGCGGACGAAGTCGCTGGCGACCGCTAGTCATGAATATATGTATAGACAGAGATTTATATAATATCTCTTTGGAAATAGTCTATAATTTTGTTTACAATAATAATTCCTATAAAATAAGACAATCAGCAGATTTGTACATTGAAAAAGTTTATGTTATCGCGTAATGATTTGGAACTGAACGTATTTATTAAGTTAGTTGTTGCTTGAGACTTCGTCTGCGCGAAATAAAAAAATAACCTATGTTTTCCGGGTATAAAGTAGCTTTCTAACGGTGGAAGATCTTTTGAAATCGGATCGGTAGTTTTTGAGTTATTTCAATACAAAAGAAAATATAAAAATATTTTCTCTTAATAATATTTGTGTAGATAAAAAATGTAATAATATCATTTCTTTTTATACGAATAGAAGATGCATAAAGAGGCATTATTCGTTTATCAATGCTTACACATCGTTAATCTACATCTCATTTTGTTAAATGTTTTTGTACCTGAGTTTAAGCTATTGGCAACACTCCAAGTCCTAGATTTCAATACCTACATACTGGATGACCTGAATTGATTTCGTATCCGTAAATATCTTGTGTGTCATTATCGTAATAAAATTATAAGCCTACATTGGGGTATTGTAACAATATTGCTGATCATCTCTTACCGCTTTATTCCGAAACGATAATCATAGTTATTACTATTGTACTTTCAACGTTTGGTACTGGTACATCGCTAACATCCTTGTTCCTGGCAATTCTTATGATATATAATTTGGTCCAATGAGACCCTTGGTCTGTTATTTAGTTCCGAGTGTCCTCCAGTATCGTATAATCGACGACTTATTGGTTCTCGTTTATCGCAGTACTTTATACATTTTTTGCAGGATGCTGTTTGCATAATAGAGATCACAGAATGTTATGTTATAAAGAGAGAAGATTTGTATTTTTGTATGTACTGAAATAATTCGAAAACTACTGGACAGCATTCAAGAATTTATTATTAGAAGGCTCCATTATCACTGAGTAACATAGGCTATATTTTTTAATTATATGCGAACGAAGTTGTGAGCAAAAGTAAGTTTTAAATAGAAGTAAATAAAGTAAACAGTAAAAAAAATTCAATGTTTCTTAAAATATTTGTTGTAATTAAATTCATTCGTAGTTACTAGATTCACATTGAGATTGTTTCTTCTCTCTTCTTTAATTTAAGTTTTTTTAACCTTTTGAGATTGTTTAACCGTTATAAAAAAACTTTTTTTTTAAGTTATTAAACTTAACAAAATTTCATTACTGAGTTTTGTGAAATTTTGTTCATTTGAAATCGTAAAAAAGTACATTGTAGCCGCGATAAAAGCTCAACTACCTTGTAAAAATTCTTGATTACATTTTGTAGGGAGCCGTTATCGAATGCAATTACTAACATCAGTAAGATACTTGGTCTTTCAATGTTAACTATGCAATCACAAGTAACAAATACACAAATAAAAAAAACATGTTGAAAACTACGCCTAATCTTGGAATACGTTCTTTCCTTTATTGCACGCCTAACTTGATTATGAAATGATTTAAGTCTTATTAAGTCGTTAAAAATTATCCGTAACAAATCATCTTCTCATTTAGAAATTGTTAAGCACAAAAAATCATTATGAATAGCAGACCTCCGCCACTGCCGCCCGAAAAACGTTAAACTAATTAAAAACCATTTGTATAACCACATTAAGTTGAGCCCAACATTTACTTTCTCTGAACGATTATAAAGAAAATGATTTTTTAAATATTAAAGGCTTTCACTTTAATTATTTACATCGTAGATGAATTGTTGATAAGGTAGATAAGGTTAAATAAATTATTTTATCTAATACTAGCGGCCCGCCCCGGCTTCGCACGGTTGCAAATCGGTATAATGCTGATACTAAATACTACAGCGTTTACAATGTAAGCGCTAAAAATGTGTTAATTTATGACATCATATTAAAAACCTCTAAATCATCAGTGTTACTCTACTATATTGTGAATGTATTATACATGAAAACCTTCCTTATGAATCACTCTATATATTAAAAGAACCGCATCAAAATCCGTTGCGTAGTTTTAAAGATTCAAGTATATATAGGGACATACATAAAAAAGCGTTATTGTTTTATACTATGTAAGAAAGGATAAGGATAACGATAAGAAAGAGAAAATGTCAAGCACTAAGTCGTGCTACGAAATGTTATTCACGTGTTAGGAAATGTAACGATGGGTTACGAACTCGTGTGACTTGCTACGAAATGCTACGATAACCTGAGAAATGCTACAAAAAGCTATAAAGTTAATACAAACGTTGGTAGAGGTGAAAATACAGAGAATAAGTATGTACTATTTATTAATTGCTTGCATTCCTTTTGGTAAATAAACAAGGAACTATTAAAGTAGTCACTGGCAAGTTGCCAACGTAACGAGGCCATTGTGGTCGTCTTAACAGTTTGCGTTTCGAACTTACGGCGGATTCCTATCAACATACACAATGCAGACTTTACTCAGGTATTTTAAAATTAAAGTTACTTCGAATTTAAACTAAGCATTTCACATCCGAAAATTATTCAATTGAATTATTTTTTCTTTTTTTAAATATCAAAGCCAAATAGGTTCTCTTCCAACTAAAGAGATGGAAAAGGAGCTATTCATTTTTGCATTTAATTATTTATTCAAAGTAATAAAGTAAAATCATGTTAAAGAACTAAATCACATACTTGGCAAAGCAATGCAAATACATATTTTTAAACGATAATACGAGTAGAAAGGTAATAATAATTTTCTAATTACGACTTTCAGAATGCTAACTGACACCCTTTGATTAATTAACTCGTATTCAAAAAGCTTGACGCGTTCTCGAATTAATTTACATATGTTATAGCGTTGTGTGTCAATTGGCTCGATTTTAATTACGTATTCATAAAACATATGGCCTTTCTTGAATGAAATAATTTAAAAAGTGATTTTTATTCATATTATAAAGTTGCAAACGAGCAAGCGGCCACCTGGATTCGCTGAAATAGCGATGCGGTCGATGTCCATAGACATCTGCGATTGCAGATGCATTGCCTACGCTTTATCTTCGGAGGAGACCCACAGCAAAACTATAATTCCTTTCCCTATGTGTCCCTTCCCCCGAAAAATCCACTTTCCCTTCCTTATAAGAAAAGGATAGGAAGGAAAAGTGGATTAAAATGAGACCTCCGGCACTACACTCATCAGACGAAACACGGAATTGCTTCCATTTTACGCCTGTCTTCTGTGTGTTTTGATGTTACTGGAAATGTATTGTTAATTAACTATCGCACTTTCTTATTCCCAATTTTATAAGTCAAAGTGGTCAGTGCAAGAACTTATGTGAGGTATAAAAAAGTATTGTTTTAACAAACAAAAGTAAGTGATACTGTTGATAGTGGTCGTCCAATGATTTTTATATTCATCAAATTAGTAACATACTTAAGAAAAAGCAACTAATAAATTGGTCTTTCTCTCAAATCCTATAAAATAAATAAATGAATATTAAATGAAATATGCATTTTCCTTTAATTTCTATAATTTTGTTCAAATCCGATGAAAAACACGACTAACGTCTAGTCTTATAATGTGATAAGGCAGCGTTCAACTTGGCTCCGAACCAGATGTCTGTACCATTATCGCCCTTCGAATGATATCACGGACACTATTCGGGACTTAATGTAATTTAAAATTGTACATTCAAATATATATAAACACAAAATACTAGTTTTATTAATAAAACAGTTGAATCCCGGGACATTTGTAAAAAAAGTAGGCTTTGTATTCTTCCAGACTATGTTTGATATCTGTTTCAAGCATCAAAATCTGTTAAGCAGTTTTGGAGATAAGTATAATCAAACATTTGTTAATTAAACTGTTATTACGATATTATGATACATAACGTTCGAATTAAAAAATACCATTTTTGTGATATCTCGACCGCCCCCAGTCCCCATTATGCTACAGGGATATTTTAGCAGCACTGGACTTTTTTTTAAACGTCAGGAAATGCATTTATGCACCCCTATGCCAGGCTGTGCAATGGCATAGGGAGTGTGGGACTCGCCGGCCATAGAAGGTGACCGGAATACCCACTAAAACCTGACGGCCGTCAAACGTATTACGGCGGGGTCGCGGGCACTATGTTTCGTCCGCGACAAGCAGCACTGGACTACCAGGACGGGTGCTAACCCGCAATAACAACATCTACACTAATTTTGCGGGTGTGAGGACGTATAGGACGGATATCTTCTTTCTGTGCGTATACTCTTCCGTCGATTAAGTTTGTAGCATATCTGTAATTGCAGATGTCTATGGCCAGCGGTTAATTCGCTAACAAGTGCAACATATTGGAATACAAATATCTCTTTTTTCATAGGCGAAGGGGCAAACGAGCAGTGGATCAACTAAATCAATCGGTCTGATGCCCATGGACATCTGCAACGCCGGAGGAACCACAGATGTGTTGGCGATCTCCTGTTAGTTGAGTAAAAAAGTTATAATATTGCTTCAAGGTTCACAGACCGTGTTACTTTACTTTAATAATAACTTGTTATAAGTAATTAAGGAAACTAATACTTTGGTAATATCTCGCTACCTGTTAGTAAAGTAAAGCTTTAAGTTTGTACAAGCACTTCGCTTTGTCAAACTTTAACTTCAACTTTGTACTAAGGCTTCATAAATTAATTTAATATATTTTTTTCTTTGACAGGAACAATAAGAAAATTTCTTATTTACACGTATCTGTCTTAAAACATGTTTTACTATATCTCACTTTCTTTCTCACTCGCGAGTGTAATTCATAGGCGACATATAAACATTGATTCATATTATAGACTAGCTGTTATGCGCGACTTCGTCCGCGTGGAATTAAATAATATATCCTATGATACTCGGGAATAATGTAGCGTTCTAATGGTGAAAGAAATTTTGAAATCGGCCCAGTAGTTCTTGAGTTATTTCAATACACACAAAAATACAAAAATACAAAGTTTCTCCCTTTATAATATTAGTATAGATTTAAGCGTGTCGTAAGTTTTGAATTAGTTTTTAATAAATGACCTTACATTGCTAAGATCTTTCGTTTATTACCCTTTATATTAGCGAACTCAAATTTACTAAAATCACTGCTAACTTATAAATTAGTATCTTTCAGTTTCATTTAAAAAACTAATCTTCTTTTTGTCGCATTACAGTGTTTTTTTTAAGGTATATGCGGTGCCTTCCTCTTTCATTAGCAAAATTCAAGTTAGCTTTACATCAAAGGACTTTACTTATACAACAGTACAGAACGACTAAAAAGTCAAAGGAAAATGTCTCTTGCATTTATTGTAAACTTTTCTTATGAAAAAATCTAAAAACTTCAGTGCTTTACGAGTATTTATTAAAATGATATAGTTTTGATGTTAATTTAAAGACTCTAGTATTTTATTAATTACTAGCTGCAATAAGTAAACAATAAAAAATAAATCATACTGTTGGTTGCTAAGTCGAAATTTAATAAAAATTCACAATCACATATTTTTATAATGGCAATTTATGCATTTTTTCGGCATTTTGACGTTGATTAATTCTTAACTTTAACAAGTAATCTAAATACATGTTAAGAAATTCGTAAACTTACAGCACATCAAATATGTATGGCAAAATGTGTAAGTCGATTCATGGTTCTTATGATTTAGAATCGTAGAAAGAGAAAGATATAGAAATGGCTTTAGTATATACGGTTAAGGGACAAAAAATGCCTTAGACTACGTCATGTCTATGTTGTGTGTGCGCACTTTACGGTTTTAAACCAATAATATCATGTCTTAAGCCTTTGCCTGAGACGTATGAAAAATTAATTCACCGAAAATACGCATGGAGCGCCACAATACAATACGTCACATTTATTTGGGTCATGTGTCTGGACCCAAACAAACAAAATCGCACACGGAAAAGGGACCAAAGATCTATGTCAGTGTCTTTGTCGCGTTATGTATATTTGGTATTAATGCATCTCAGACGCTGTCGGTATGACATATGTCATGTCTTATCTGGTATCTTTAATCCTAACAGTGGTAGAGCCCGCTATAAGATCTTCACACGAATTGTCCGGCTCGCCCGGTATACCACGACCACACAGAAGACAGGCGTCAAATGGAAGCAATTCCGTGTTTCGTCTGGTGACTGTGGTGCCTGAGGCCTCATTTTAATCCACTTTTCCTTCCTATTGTTTTCCTATATTGAAATGATGGGAAGTGGAAGTGGATTTTCCGGGGGAGGGGACGCTTAGAGAGAGGAATTATCCTCTTGCTGTGCGTCTCCTCCTCCGTAGATTAAGGGTAGGCAACGCAACTGCAATTGCAGATGTCTATGGGCTGCGGTCGCTTCGCTATTTCAGCGAGTCCAGGTGGCCGCTTGCTTGTTTGCTACTTTATAATAAAAAAAAATCTATGTTAAGAATAGATTGGAAACGTTAAAAAAATTGAATATGGAAAAAAAACTCCGTATGCCACAGGATTCAACGCATACAACTGAATAACTATTGGTTTGGCTCAGGGCCAAGCTAACGAGCTTTTTTTACTTTTTAATGACAACTTCTGAACCTTTTAAAAACGGTTTCGGATTGTTGGATATAAAAAAACTAATTGTTAAAGGATTACTTTTTATATTGCATTTGGTATGGCTCGACATGGTACAGAATAAATACAACATTTGTTTCCGAAGTGTAGTGCAAAGAGCATTAAACACAGGGGTGTTACTTAGTATCTTTCGATTAGCGATATCTCTGATGGAATCGACAAAAATGTATGAAACCAACAATGACATTCGATAAGACACGTGTTCGATAAGAACGTCATTGTCGATTCCATACGATTTTGATGTTCGGTATCCAAACGCTTTGTAGCGCATCTACTTTGGGTAGTCCCCAGGTGGACCAAAAGTCACTCACTAAGAGAACATGTGTGCGAATATTTGATTCTCATGTAGCGATTTGATTCAATTCCATTTATTCGCATTTCTCGAAAACAATCAATAGATTATTATGATCATTGAAAGAAAACGTATCGAATAACACTTGAATATACTTAATCGATCAATTTGTTAAAGTTGCCTAAGTTATATTATAACCAACCTTGTAATCTTTATTCTTTTAAAAAACAAATTAAACTTTTTAAAATACACAAAATCGTAGAAATTTAAACAGTTTTATAATTGAAATAATGTAATTTTAAACGCACAGTCAGTAAAGGTCTTGAAAAGGAAAACTTTTTAGAGTAACCAGAGCGGAAATTTGTTAACGAAAGAGGATATCTGGCGAGTTTTTCGCGCCAACTTTCAACGGGGGCGTGAGTAATTAGGTCAGGGGTAAAATCTATCTAAATACATATTTAACTAACGATGAGCTGCGACTTCACACGGGTGCCACTTACAATTTACAAGAAAAAAATCAGTTAAAAATGTTGACAATATATACATACTATCTTTTTTCTTGAACCAAATTACACATTGTTAGAAAATTTGATTAACATTGGTTAGTAGTTTTAGAGTTTAACCTAGAGAAACATCAAGTCGTGTGATTTTAACAAGTGATATAAAAATAATAAAAATTATTGCAATAATCTCTAATTATAATTTAAAAAAACAAAAATTTTAGTGCGAAAACAAGACAATACAAGCAAGAATATCTTCAAACTGTGGCCACAAAATACATGTTAATTCAGCGAATTTCCATATTGCGGCTTAACAACTACTATAGTGGTCTCTAACAATGCCTCGAGATGTTTGATACTGGAGTTAACAATGCCAATTTACTTTGTTACGAGATTAAAGGTGTATAATAGCTCTTTGTCATCATTTGACACGTTAAAGTGCCACGTTTCAAGGACTGAGGACGTAGAAAGAGAAAGATATAGAACTGGCTATAGCGTATACGGTTGAAGGACAAAAAACGCCTTAGACTACGTTACAGGTATGTTGTGTGTGCAGCACTTAACGGTTTTAAACCAATAATATCATGTCTTAAACCTATGACTGGGACGTATTAGTCCACCGAAAATACGATTGGAATACATAAGAAGAAAGAGACCAAAGATCTATGTCACTGTCTTTGTCACGTTACGTATAATTCGTATAAATGTGTTTCAGTCGCTGTCAGTATGACATATGTCATGTTTAATCTATGACTGAGAGGTACTAATACGTTATATCTATTGTGTTTAATTTCTGCCAAATTAATAACATAAATAAAAGAAACATTATCAAGTCTTCACTATTTAAATAACCTCCTTCGGTTGGAAGTCGGTTAATTAAAAGAAATAAGGCAGCTATGTTCGTTTTTCCTTGATGTCTCCATATACATAGGAAACCAGCATTATTATTTTGACTTAACGTAATATTATCCGCTTTATTAACCGTACTCAATATTTAAAATTTAATATTCAAAATTTGTAACTAAAACACAATAGAATCCGCCTCTGGCAATATTTAGAATCAAGGTTGTGTTATGTTTTGCAAATTGAATTTATAACAGCCATATCGATTAATTTTGTAAAAGAAGAATATTTAACTTTATCACTATACGCATAAGGGCGATTGTTATTTGTCTAAATAGCTAAGAGTTAAAGTTACTTTGCTACTATTTTTCTATAATTATTTGCAAATACGCATTGGCATGAAGAGACTAATAATAAGGTACAAGTGGCTGCTAACAATTAAATTGTTCCTAATTAAAAGGATAATATGAAACAAGGAAGACAGCTCTATTTTTATTACATGTTAATTAAAAACGTAATTATATTACGACAACAGGATGTGCACTACGCCGTAATAAATATTGAAGAGAAAATGAAATATAAACAAGGAAGCGCATTCAATAACAGCGCCGGCCGCTCGAAACATTATAAAGCTTACGGTCTCTACGATGCAATGAAAACAGTTTTTTATTTTTAATTTGAATGAATTAAAATATAAACATTGTGGTTTAATTAATTTAGGCTACTTGCACTGTAATGTGACCATAAGCCTGTAGATGGATCACCTTTTGATTAGGAATATGTAGTTAACGGCTGTAATCTACACCGTTTCTTTTCTAATTATAACTATCTTAGCTAAACGGTGGTATTGTAACATTTTTAGTTAAGTCATAACCAACATAAACATCTTAATATCAATTGAAAAACATGTTTAAAGAACGATAAAATATTTTATTTTTATACTTAGTTTTATACAAGAATCCTTTTTAGTTCGATCTTAAGGATTAATTTTTGATTTTGGATTTAATGAGGTGCTACCAAGCGTCGCGTCTTCGCCACCAATGATCGGAAGTAGTTTAAGAAATAGTTCCCTAGATTCTGTTCATGAAGACATATTTGAATGTGTACAAATGTAATTACAAGGAAATGGTATATTTATCATAAACATTATTTTTGTACTCAAAAGGGGACATTGGTTATTTTTTTGAAATGTTCTAAAACAGAAGAAAAAGTTAACTATATTTAAAGTTATTTATTTCGAAAAAGTTAGAATGAAAAGTTTCCAATAAAACACAATTGCAGACTAAAAAAAAAGTCACATTTGTTAATAAAGTGCGGGCGATGAGATTTTCGCCTTCTCGAGCTCCCGCTATCACATGAGTACTTAGATAAAGTTTACAGAGGTAAAGCTTCATCAAACGTTCACAATTACAGTAGGGATGTCACGTTAGGTTAAGACTAATTACTCATATGTTCGCGCGGTTTCAGAAAACGGGACAATTTGGAGTCCCCGAAATTCTTTCGGGGACACCGGGACTCGTGACTAAAACGGGTCCCGGTCAAAACGGGACGTCTGGTCACGTTAGGTGCCCTATATAATTGTATTCTGTCAATTTTGAACAAAGGGTGTGTTCTTTTCTTAGTAAGATAAATATTTGTATAGTCTAAGCAGATAACAATGTTTTAACACCAAAGTGAAGTTATGCGCTGGCTCCATTTGCTTTTGTATATTGACTCACAAACAAATTGTAAAATAGTTTAAGCTTTCGTACGTTGTAGAGTTAAACGTGAGCTCAGCGGGCAGCAGAGGGAAGTTGCAAAGTGGAGTTTGTTTGCACTTTTAACTATTTTGTTAAATTTTTAGTTGTTTTTAAATTAAAAATGGTAAAGTTTTACGTTGGGAGAAAATAGTGTTTTATACTGTAATGCAATAGCCTATGTTACTCAGGGATAATCTATATCTATACTAATATTATAAAGAGAGAAACTTTGTATTTTTGTTTGTATTGAAATAACTTAAAAAACGACAGGCCGATTTCAAAAATTCTTTCACCAATAGAAAGCTACATTATCCCCGAGTAACAGGCTATATTATTTAGTACCACGCGGACAAAGTCGCGCACAAAAGCTAGTGTAGTATACGAGTGGTGAACGATTTTTTAAAATCGAGCGAGTTATTCGTTACAAACACACTACTTCTTAATATTGATGTAGATGTGTTTAAATTTTATATACCCTTGTTCTACGATTCTGGTTTAATATAGTTTTTACGTAACTTTAAAATATATTTCCGTCAACAGTAAAGGACACGGTAAAGTTTATAAACAAGAGTTTAGTGCTAACTGTGCCTGTCAAGCCGAACACCTTTATAACGTTAGTCATTTATCTTTGCCACGTTCCCCGCTCGTATGAAACGCTTGTAACTTTCACAGGTGCAACGAAAGTACTGAAACAACTTGTTATGTTTTATTTGTTCTAGTATATATGCGTTTTATTGGACTGTCAGGTGGGTAATCATTTTAACAAATACATTAAATGGTATAGGTACAGTCGTGCATTATTTTTTTTACAGATTTTAGTGAGATGTATTAAACTTGTAATCGGCAATATACGTGCTAAATTATAATTCTAAGGCCCTTTTACACAGCCAAATTTAGTCGCTATACGAACCTGTAGAGGTTTTTTTTTTGGTGACGCGAGGGAATGCTTTTGTTCACTTCGCCGCCCCTGCTGCGAGGGCATCAGGGACAGCTTCGTGCGGGGCTCCTGGCCTTCATAAAGGCTGGAGTACCCGCTAAACCACCGCGGTGTTCCTCCGTCTCCTTACCGGGCCGTGGAGTCCATTGTGAGTATATCCACGACCCGGCTAGGGTGAACCTGTAGAGGTTCGTAAATAGGTAAGATAACTCTTATCTATGAAATAATTTTAATGATCATTCTCACAATAGACAATAGTTTGTTGTAATATTTTTTTAAAACAGTCAAAGTTGAACATTTGGCCGTATGAGTTACTCGTATATTACTCATTTTTATAACACTGCTACGTTGAATTTGTACACAATTTGAAGGTTTACGAAATCTGTTTGTGTTTTTAAGACGCGTCAATAAATCCGTGACGGGTGTATTACTCATTCGTTGTAGGAAATGAAACGTCTGATTGCGGAAGACGTAACTTTTAGGACGATTTCGGCATTTTATAGATTTGTATTTTTATTGGTTCAGTAAATAATGTATTTTAGTCCTTTTAGATTTATGATCTTACTAGATGTTGTGCGCGACTTCGTTCGCGTGAAATTAAAAAATATAGCCTATGTTACTCGGCGATAATATAGCTTTCTAATGGTGAAAGAATTTTTGAAATCGGTCGAGTAATTCTTGACTTATTTCAATACAAAAATATAAAAATTCAAAAATACAAAGTTTCTCTCTTTATAATATTAGTATAGATACAGGGCCACCATATATGCTTGTTTTGGCAGTTTTGGCGCCATCCTTAAGGGGCGCCAAAACTAAGGACCAAAAAAAAATTGAATAAAAAAAAATAGTTCAGTTATTTGCTTTATTTCAAGCACCTACCTACCATCAAATAAAGATAATTAAAAATGGTTAAAGGCGCCAAAATTATTTTTTGCACTCAGGCGCTAGTAACCCTTACGGGGGCCCTAATCGTACAAATCTAAAGTCATTTGACCCTTTTTCTATATGCCTAACGTATACCACTCTTACGGGGACAAGTCATTTGACCCAGTGATGTAAATATAATAAAAATGTTAAACAGTGAAATACTACTGTAAAGGGAATTTCATGGGGAGTTTGTCTGTGAATCTATACACGTATGGTACAAAACAGTAAAAAGTTCGTTAGCGCGGCCGCGGTCCAATAGTTTTCCAATATTCGCCGTATTCTGGTTGTTTTTACGTTCTAACAGCAATAATAGTATTGATTGACTTTGATTAGAGATACCCATGATTACAGTTATTTATAATGCTTATAGGTTAACTATCGTATCCCAGAATTAAGCCAGTTGTACTTTGGTTTTTTGAAAATTAACTCAATAAATACGTACTAACTACTATATTATTTTGAAAATATCGTTTGAAAGAAGAACTGTTGAAGATAGTCTATTGTATGTTAATTTTTGTCTTGAAAATATTTCGTTTCAAACATACGATACTTTACGTAGGAGTCATTAAATATTATTATATCTGAAACGTAAGCAATGAGAGCGTCGGAGGCTCAGGGGTTTAGCTCTTGACTTGTAAACTCCATGTCCCGAGTCGGAATCCCGTCATGTACCAATGTGTTTTTCAATTTTCTAATTTCATATACATATTAACTCAACGCTCTTACGGTAAAGGAAAACATCGTGATGCAACCTGCACATCGGCGATGAATTTCAAAGATATGTGTGAAGTCGACCAATCTGCACTGGGCCAGCGTGGTTGACTATGGCCTAGTCGTCCTTAAGGGATACGCTCGGCGACCCTCGGTGGGGACTTATAGTAAACTGGTGATGTGATGATATCTACAATATTAATTGATAATAATATATGATAAAAAAATCACGATACGTATATTTTTTATAGTATGCAGTGTCTATCTCGTGGACGAAGTTAAAACATTTGGGCGACGGCAGCCGGTTGCACAAAATTGCTCTGCATTATTCATTCTCTCTGCGAATTAAATAATAAACTTTGTACAGTGGAACTGAATCTATTAAAATTGTAATGCAAATTATATTAATCAATATACGCTTTTATGCTTTTTAAGAAATGATATCTTGATGGTGTTTTTGTCCGCCGCTGCCCATAATCATTGAAATACTCTATTCAACTTAGACATAAAAATTCTAAAACATTTTGTTTTTGATATGAAACGTTTCCTTAACTTTAAGTAAACTTTGACTATTTTAGTTTTATGACTCTATCCTAATCCTTACAGAATACCATGTGTCCCCTAGGATGACCGAAAATACGCAAGTGAGCGCATTTCCTTTTACAAAGTACAAAATTTCCGTTTGATTGAACAGTCTTTTGAGACTTGAGTAACGGTTTACTTTGCGATTACTTTTACCTTAGAGAATTACATTCTTTCAACAATTTGTCTAGGGTTACAAATATATTTTTATCTATGTTTAGAAATTTAAAATAAATGATCAAAATGGTAACTTATTCATTTAAGTTTTACAAAAATAAGCGGTCTACATAACAAAATAAGACAGTTTTAAAATATCACTAAACATAACTAAATATTTGGCTCGTATCCATTAAAATAAAGTATTATTTATTAAGACGAGGCTTATTTAATTTGTCTTTGTTTTAATTTAACATTTAAGTGAAGCGAACCAGTTTGTACAGCATTGGGAGAGGTGCCAAGACATGGTGCGATCTCCCGAGTACGCTGTAGCGTTTATACTAGGATATCATTTTTAATTAGCAAGGATCAGAAACACGGAGTGCTAGTATTTGAGTTGTGATTTAATCATACTTCATACTAGTATTATTATATCTTGCTAATATAAATTATACAGTTTGGATTGATTGGCTGTTGGATGTATCTCCGGCTGCATGCAACTGAAGTTTTCATACAGATGTGTCTTGAAGTACGTAGGTACATATAGACGGGTAATACTAAGGTAGTGAAGCAGTGGCTCGTCGTATCGTAAATACGACAGTCATCGCGTACACTGCCTTGCGTAAATACGCGACGATAACGATACGCCTTCGATACGCCGCAGTGAGAGAAGGCTCTAAATTCTACCTTTTAAATATCGTCGTCGATTTCAGATTCGATTACAGGAGACGTCAGTGGACCGTGGCCCGCTGCAACCGAGGCCACGCTCTGTGAGTACCAATTTAAATGGCATCTGGATCGCTGCCAACTTATCACGGCTTGTCTTAACAAATTATTATCTACTAGCTGTTGTGCGCGACTTCGTCTGCGTGGAATTTAAATAATATAGCCTATGTTACTCGGGGATAATGTAGCTTTCTAATGGTGAAGGAATTTTTGAAATCAGCGCAGTAGTTCTTGAGTTATTTCAATACAAACAAAAATACAAAACACATAGTTTCTCTCTTCATAATATTGGTATAAATAGTATAGATTTATACTTGATCATGTAAATGTTCTTAGAATTAGCAAGAAAAATAAGCTTTTTTAATTTAAGAGCGTCGGTCGGCTTAGTGGTAAAAGCACACGACTTGTCTTACTTCATGTCTTAGGCTCGAATCCCGCCATGTAGGTAGTCAGGGAAACTGGCGGCGTGTGTGTTCGGCGGCTTTTGTATAACATAATAAAAGTTGACATCAATTTACTTCAGCTGAAAGCAAAAAGTACTTTGTTTGTTTGTAATTAATTTGGCTTCCACAAAGTAATTGCTCTCGAGGCTTGTTGACGAATCCTGTATACGAAGACACATACATATTATAATAAAATAAAAACCGTACATCAATATATATTTTTTTATATTATCAAATGGCAAACGAGCAACCGGCCGCCTGGATTCGCTGAAACAGCGAAGCCACCGCTGCCCATAGACATCCGCAATTGCAGATGCGTTGCCTACCTTTATTCGAGGTGACGCACATCAAGAGGAAAATTCCTCTTCCTATACGTCCCCTCCCCCGCCCTATCCACTTCCCCTTCCCATCATTTCCTTATAAGAAAAGGATAGGAAGGGAAGGTGGACTAAAATTAGGCCTCCGGCATCACACTCATTAGACGAAACACGGAATTGTTTCCATTTCACGCCTGTCTTCTGTGGTGTCAATATACAGTCGAACCTCGATAAGCGAGAGACCGATAGACCACGACATTTGTAGGAGTTCCCCTATAGAAACTTTACACAATCTTAAGTATAACATGTAATCGAACTCCATTCTTTGTAAACTCGTTTCCGGTAACAATGTTTCACAATTCCTTGAATTGATACGTATAGAAAATTGGGTCACAGAAGTAATCATGAGATGTGCTGAGAAGACTATGTATGTCACGAGCAGATTAAGAATATAGGCAGCTTGTAGTATGCCCAGCCTAATTATGAATAGTCAGCAACTTGCATTTCGAACGAAATTAAAAAACTTCCTTCTTTTGAAAGTCGCTTAAAAAGTAATTATACGCTTCACTATGAACGAATGCCTTCAATAAGTAATTTTTTAACATTATAGATTTTGTCTAGGCATATCTATACTAATATTATAAAGAGAGAAACTTTGTATTTTTGTATGTATTGAAATAACTCAAAAACTACTGGGTCGATTTTAAAAATTCTTTCTACAATAGAAAGCTACATTATCCCCGAGTAACATAGGCTCGAGGGCGAAGTCGCGAACAACAGCTAGTTA
>QDHC01006066.1:28543-59580 GCA_013186455.1 Papilio dardanus tibullus
TAATCAATAGATGGCGCTGCTATGGTAAATCTACGAACGGGTGCAATTATGATTTTTATGGCTGTTATATACAACAATTTTTCTGTAGTGTATTTAATATTAGCATTACACCCGTGCGAAGCCGGGGCGGGTCGCTAGTGTTTATATAAGTAAATGGGACAGTATGTTTATAGTCGGACTTTATCTGACCAGGGGGGCTACCCAAAGTCCTTTTCGGTCCGCGATATCGCTGATGGAATCGTAAAAATTGTATAAAATTGACAATGCTAATCGATAAGTCATGTGCTTGTCACGCGCGAGATATCGAACATCAATGTCAGTTCCATACATTTTTGTTGATTACATCAGCGATATCGCCAATTGAAAGATACTTTGGGTAGCCCCCAGGTGGTCGTAAGTCTAACTGAAATATATTAGCTAATTAGCGCTCCTATCTATATTAAAAAGTGTTACGTGATCCTGGTACTGTAGCTATAGGACTATATCCCCCTTATTCTGAAAAAATGTATAAAGTTCTGCGATTAACGAGGACCAATAAGTCGTCGATTATATGATTCAGAAGGACACTCGGAACTAAGTAACATAGACCAATAGTCACATTGTACCAAATTATGTATCATAAGAAGTACCAGGAACATGGATGTTCTGTATTTTGTAATAAATTTTATGAATGTACCAATACCAAACGTAGAAAGTACAACAGTAATAACGCTGATTCTCGTTTCGGAATAAAGCCGTATAAAATAAGTTTTAAATGTTTTCTGGCAGAAGTTAACCACGACTACAGAGCCTCTTTCACAGGGTCAAATAATTTTGTCTCATCAAACAATCCCAAAGTATCCAACGGCATTGCTAGGGGGCACGTTTACTGTAGGGCCGAACCTACCCTAAAGCCTTGTTCGCACCAGGATAGTATTTTAGTCGAGTAGCAAGTAGCATTTACCTGAACAAAGTATTTACTACTGTTCGGACTCGTTTAAGCCTAAACCTACGCACTAGGGTAGTAATTTAGTAACTAAACGTGTCCGAACAGCAAAACTTTAGTAGAATACTTTAGTAAATCCTTTGTTCGGATACGTGCTACTTGCTACTCGACTAAAATGCTATCCTAGTGCTAAGGCTTAAGGGGTACTTTTACTTTAGTTTCACTTAAATTTAGGTATCGGTTAGATAAGTATGTGTTTTTGCAGTAGAAAGTGATTGTATTGCAAGTCTAGCTAATATCTGTGAAGCCATACGATATATCAATGTCGCTCCCCGCACGAGTGTCGACAGTCCGCACAGACGGCTGAAGTATCGACACTTGATTTGATAAAGCACGAACACGCCGCGCCCTCGTCTACGATACAAGAAAGAATTCAAAATTCATAACAGTTATACTGGTGATATTTACAACGATAGATGAAGGAAAAATGAGCTAAAACTGGACAAATCTTACTTGTCTTTGTATTGAAATAACTCAAGAACTAACTAAGGTGATACGAAGACCCGATGTCAAGAACTACTAGGCCGATTTCAAAAATGTTTTCACCATTAGAAAGCTACACTATCCCCGAGTAACATAGGTTATATTTTATAATTCCACGTGGACTAAGTCGCGAACAACAGCTAGTCTCTTATAATATGCAGAGGCATATGATCTCGCGATCATATAAGAATGTGCGCTGCGCAATATTAAATATCTTAAGTTCATATTTTGCCTCGAGTCTACAGCACATTACCATCATCAGTGTGAAAGTTCTATAAGGACTTGTTTGAGCGATTTCTATTTACATACAAAATATTTTAAAGAACTTGATTAATGTAGATAAGTACGACCAATAATGCTACGAGTATTCTTCTATTTTAATGATCCAGAAAACATGACAGGAAGTCTTGGTCATATTTTAAACCAAATATTTTAAAATTACGCAATTAAAATTACAAACGCTCTTTGCATTTAAGAAAAGCGCGTAATTATCAGCGCAGATGTATCATAGAAGGCAATAGATTTGGTTCGTCAGAACTGACAGCTAACCTGACGTGACACGTGACAATTAAACCTGACGCGCTTCTTCGATGAATTAACACATAATCATATAATCTAAGATATTACAAAAGAATGAAAAATATTGCTCATAGTAAATATTTCAATGTAATTGTCTGTCGTGCGTAACAGACGGCGTCTACATACAATTTATCTTCACCAAGCTGATGTAACATGTCACACAAGATGGACAAGTTAAAACTTTGCAAAAGATATATTTTTTCGATATTCATATTTGTGAGGACGAAGTGATAATTTACATTTAGATTTTAATAGATACAATTTGAAATTACAAGCCTAATAAATCTAATTTATAATTTTTATTTAACATCCTTAGTCTCTACACAAAGTTATACAAAATCTATGATTTTAGCGTCAAAAAAGGATATCTTTTTTTGGTTTAGAAGTTAACTTCAACACAAACGTCATTATCTATTTACCGAGGCCTGTTTTCGCAAGTGGTAGTTTCGTAAATAAAGGGAAAGGAAAATTGGTTTTCCTACAGGGTAAATATTTGTTAGGCAGAGGTCAGATTTGTTGCGGACAAACAAGACTTTATATAGATATATTGAAATTGCTTGTTGTTTTAACTAATAATAGAAAAAGTAAGCCTTTTGTTAGGGTTTAAAATCTTTAAAGTAAACTTTGTCATCTACTTTTAATGGCCGCTTTACCTATTCAAAAAAGCATAATAAAATATTACAAAACATATCATTAATATTAAATAATTTCCAACTGAACATAAGTTTAATAAAAAATAATCCCAAACTGACTTACTAAAGTGAAATAATAAAAAACTTTGAATAGACCACATTATCTCGGCAATTTCGAACACATACATTCAATATATCTTACACGATCAATATCTTCTACTTAAATTGACATATAGGCTGTACACGGTTCACGAATAAATGCGAAATAACGGACCCTCTTATTAACATATCGTGATATATGTCATATTCGAGCTTTCAATATTTAATACTGAAGAAATCTTTCTTGCTATTTGAAGGAACTTTGAATATAATGTAATCTATGTCCTGACTTTCTTAAATACTAATTAAGATCAATTAAAACTATACACTCGACACTAAAAACAAATACTGAAAAACAATTCCTGCCTCCGAGTTCCGTCATGGTACGAGTCAACAGAACGCCAGTTTCCATCCGCACCACCTCGATGGCTGACAATCCTCTACAGTGCGGTTTTCGCGTAGTTACGTAGGAAGTTTCCTACCTCGCACAGCCGCACTCTCCAATGGTCTGTCATCGGCGGTATTTCCAAACCGCTACGATTTAGGGTCCTTCAATAGGCGAGGGTATCACCTCCTCAAAGGCTGGCAACGCATCTGTGGTTCCTTTGGTATTGCAGATGTCGCAGGGCGTCGTCGATCACCTCTGTATTCCCTCTGCTTGTTTGTCCTCTTTCTTATAAAAAAAATTTTTACAATAACGTATTACCATATTTATTAAAATGTACTCAATTTGAAATTCGTTCTTCTATAGGTATCTTCATAAGGATAAAAAAAATAGTTGAAATATTTCATCATCTTCCTTTCCATACCGGTGTTCAAATTATTTTAACTTCTCTTAGCGTTTTTTGCTTCATACGATCCTAAGCAAACTTTTGCTAACACGTTCGAGATTGTGATATAAAATAGTCGAAACCCACTTCACTGAATTGGCACACCGCTATCATAAAGTAAAGAAAGTCTGCGAGTTATAGCTCGGCTTCCCGTTGCTTTTTAATGCTTATATAGTTTTCAAATGTGATCCCAGTCGACTCGTAAACATTTAGTTTTATGTACAGAAAATATGCGTAAAATTATAATAATACGGAAGTTGGTTGCTTTTGGGAATAAAGTTACATATGAATGTACTAGCGGTGCATGCATACATATTCCATTTGCAGAATAATAAGCATAAAATTAGTATGATGACGTCAGAGCATAGCAAAACAGTCTACAATTTTGAATCGATAACACTCCGGCAAAGAATACGAATCGAACGACATTTCAGCCCTTGTATAAGCGCATAATACTTCAAAAACCGTTAAATCGTTTGGAGTAACAATCTGACGATTATACCAATAGAGAATTAGTTCCCTTCACACTTAGAATTGAATATCCTATACCAACCAAATAAAAATTAAATTATATTTTAGCACTTATGTTTATTTGCTATGATAAGTTTTTGACTAAATGTCATATTAGTGGGCAGGAAGTAAACGTCCTAAAATACCAACAAAAGACCGCAGTTATATAACACAAAAGTATCGTTTTAATATAAGTTACAAGTTTGATACGTAAATTGAATTTAGTAGTTATTCGAAGCTCGTTTCGGATTCCGAATGGATTGAGCATAACTTTGTGTAGGGGTGATAATAAATTTGTAAACTGTGCGATAGATGGGGTATATCGATATTGCTACACTATCACTAATTAAAATCGGAAATTATTGATTTGCATAACATATATTTTTTTTTTAAATATCTAATTTTGTGAATTTACTAATATTTCCTTAAATCATTCTAAGTAAGCTTGAAAAAACTTGTGTTAGGATATGGTTCACGACAGTAGTGGAATGTCGGGACTCGATCCCACGTCCGCTAGATTGGCACTCTGTACCCAAAACCGTTAGGCTATTGGCGATTAATTATGGCAGTTTGAAAAGAAATAAATGTTAATTAGGTTAGATATCGAGCTTTAAACACATTCAATGCTACGATTTTTACTTACTAATATGAAAATAACGAGTTAGTGGCGTTGAATGTGTTAACTCGGCCATAATCGCCAATGACAAAGTCAAGAAAAAACTGACAAAATTACAAAAAGTTGGAATATTATAAATTAGGATACGAATCATCAGATGATGACCGCCCTTCAATATGTAGTGACGTAATTTTGGGTTTGGCCCAAAAAGGTTCAATTTTAGAAATCTTATTTTTTTTTAATGAACAAATAGTGTATAGGGTACTCTGCGTTATGCAATACAAACCTGCGAATCACTTAATTACCACTTACTTAAGTTTACGTAGTGACCGTCCATCTCACACCACCCCAAAAGATCCTATTAACGCTTCAAAATTATACGAAAAAAATGTCATAATATTATTAGAAATAGTTTAATTGGTAATAAAATAAAATTTCCGCAACTCCACGACTTGCGCGTATTTTGCGTGACTTTATACATATTTTTGAATTTCTTCGCTGACATGTGCAGGTTGCATCACGATGATTTCCTTCATCTAAGAACGTGGGGTAAAGCAAAGTATACAACAATTTTTATATAAAGCTATGCAGTAGTATAACTCTCAATTATTATACGAGTCCAAGGTGTTCGCGTATTGCTATATTTTCTTATTATACGACATCTTTAGTATATACTCATAGTAAGATAAATATTATGTACGATTATGTTATTCAAAAGAATATAAGATAACATGAATATTTAAGACTGGCTTCATAACCGTTGTGGCTTACTTTACCGTTGGTCTGCGTCAGTACAAAAATATCATATCGTATTAAATAAGAGATTTTACATATTTTCTAAGAGTGTTTTACCAGTGGAAACCAACTCTAATATGTTTTGTATATTACCATTACAATCTTTGGTTAGTTAAATAGAAATAAATCAACTTGAATAAAATATTATGAAACGTTCTTTAAGATTCAAGGTTATAAATTTGAAAAACTCTTCCGAAGGTTTTTTTCACCTTTGCAAACACTTCAACATTCTAATTTAGCTAAGATTAGATAATTAAGGTTTATTCAGCTCTTGAAAAAGAATATAAAAGCAAATGGTATTGTTATAGCCGAGTTATTTGAATATTCGGAGTTAAGTTAGCTCATTTGCATTATTAATATTATGTTCGTTAAACCTTTACTTTGCTTAATTTATTAGCTTTTTAAGGACAAATTAAACAGATTCATGAATGATTTACATTTTAATTCATATTAAAATTTCATTGCCTTAAAAAACATATCTATACTATCTATACTAATATTATAAAGAGAGAAACTTTGTATTTTTGTATTTTTGTTTGTATTGAAATAACTCAAGAACTACTGGAACGATTTTAAAAATTCTATCACCTTTAGAAAGCTGTATAATCCCCGAGTAACATAGGCTATATTATTTAATTCCACGCGTACGAAGTCGCGCACAACAGCTAGTTTTAAATAAAATCATCATCGCCAGCTCACTATGTCTCCACCGAGGGACGCGGATCCTACCCTAAGGGGCGACTAGGCCATAGTCAACCACGCTGGCCCAGTGCGGGATGGGCGACTTCACACATATCTTTGAATTTCTTCGCCTATATATGCAGCTTGCATCACGATGTTTCTCTTCACCGTAAGAGCGTCGGGTAAATATGTACATATGAAATTCGAAAATCAAAAAACACATTGATACATAGCGGGCTTCGAACTCGGGACCTGCGGATTGCAAGTCAAGAGCTAAACCCATGAACCACCGACGGTTTAAATAAAAACAGTTTTGGTATTTGTGATGAAACTATGGATGGACCGCTCCATACACTTCTCTACCTACCATTTGGGCTATGAAGTTGAATACCACTAATGTCATAAAACATATTAAAAAAATCCATTGCCTTCCCTAGTTTTTTTTATAAAGTAACGTATTATTATGGAAGTTCAAATACACTTAAATGAGTAAAAATTGTTCGCAATAGATCATACCTTTTTCCAATCAATATGAAGATCACGTATCGGAGAGGAGTTATTAACATTTCCTCCAGCAAGCGCTTGCATGAATATTTATACCTCACTCGATACGAAGATATAGGTGAGAAAGTGACCAACATTTCACTCATATTTACTAGCGAAGACTATCCTCAGGCACTTAACTCGATTTTTATATATTTAATACTAGCTGTTGTGCGCGACTTCGTACGCGTGAAATTAAATAATGTACCCTATGTTACTCTGGGATAATGTAGCTTTCTAATGGTGAAAGAATTTTTGAAAACGGCCCCTACTGGGCCGATTTCTTGAGTTATTTCAATACATAAAAAATACAAAAATACAAAGTTTCTTTCTTTATAATATTAGTATAGACGACGGTTATGGTAGGGCCTCTGTGCTATGAAAACACGATTTTTGTTCTTTTTTGTTCACCTGGACTCGCTGAAATAGCGATGCGCCCGCTGCCCATAGACCACTGGAATTGCAGATGCGTTGCCCACCCTTAGTCTTTGGAGGAGGAGACGCACAAGAGGATAATTCCTCTCCCTATGCGTCCCCTCCCCCGGAAAATCCACTTCCTCTTCCCATTATTTCCTTATAGGAAAAGAATAGAAAGGGAAAATAAATTAAAATGATATTTCTTACTTACTTATAAAACTCTTTTATATTGTTTAAAAAATAAGATAAAAATCTTTTTGTAGTTACCTTTGATAGATAACTGCATTATATTCGGTTATAGGAACTTTTAAAAGCGTCTCTTTATAGTACTTCTAAAGGACAATGTTACTTTTTTTCTTTGTTTTATAAATAGAAATTGTTTACCAGTTCTGTTTACATGTGATTAAAATCAAATTTAACAAATTGTGTTACAATTGGTTGAAACAAGAGAATTTGCTCGGAATTACGTTGATAATGCGATAATATTGGTTGGTTTAATTAAAACCTCGTTTAACTGTTCACTAATGAATGACAATCATCGTGTGCTCGAATTCAATGCTGCTTAGTTGGTTTATCTGCTACGACCAAATTAATATTGGATTTTTTTATTTTAGTATATATTGAACTAGCTGTTGTGCGCGACTTCGTCCGCATGGAATTAAATAATATAACTTTTGTTATATTTGCGTTTGGCGATATTCCTTTTAACTTCGAAGAAGTGTCGTTGGAACAGTGTTTATATTTTTTTATTTAATTATTTGTAAGTGGCCAGTATCGTTTTTTCGGTCGCAATAAAATACAATATCAATAAGAAGGATCAGAATTAACGGTTACATATCTATAAAGAAGGAATACAGCTGACCTTCCTAATGACCTACATATATTGTTTATTTGAGCTGAAAATGTATTGTTGGCACATCGCCAGATATAACAACAAACAAGACCAAATCATTTCCATCCTGTGTAACATACTTTGTTTCGTAAACATATTCAAGTATTTTGTATAAGTTTTAAGATTAAGTGTGTCCAATGTCCAAATATGTGCATAAAATATGTTGTCTCTTTCAGTATTTAAAAAACCTTTAATTACCGTTTAACAAGTTCACTGCGAAACCAGGTCTAAACACCTTGTACGCTGTCTCGCTTCCCGTGCGGCTAAGAAAAATATAGACTTCCCCGTGGTGCGGAAGGCCTTCAATTTGATTCGGTGTAAGAAAGAGATGATTATATATCTAAGATGTATTGATAAAAGTAGAATCTAATAGTTTACCTACATTAATACATTATTTGATTCATTATTATTAATATTCAAACCAAAGAAAACATAAATATTTTTAACTGAGGCCAAAAAATCGATTTAAGTCATTTAAATGCGACAGAGTCTAAATCCCTGTGCCACCATAATGGGAGTTTTTCTCCGGGTTTATAGGCCTTGTAAATCACGAATGGAAAGTATTGGAAATGTATTACCGCAGCGAACGTGTTAAAAAAACATGCAATTAATGTTTAAAAGCGATAAAATACTTTGGTGATAATTAATTTGTGTTGAAAATTGAATAGTCAATAAATCAGTTTTCTTGTAGTATTTCGGCTGGTTATTTATTGAAAAAGTTCCCAGCGTTGAAGAATTTAATATAAGAATTCTTTTCCTCCCTTTTATTCGGTGAATTAATTTTGATAAATCATTTCCTATTACCGAATATCTTATTGCATATTTCGTCTTCAAAGATTTTTAATAAATGTTAATTTGTAATGTATTGTAACTTGTAATTTAAGAAAATAAACAAACTGTTCAACAAAATGTTTATTAAAATCTCATGTGTCCTTATGTAAAGCTGGAGTGAATCGCTAGTTTATTTGAAAAAAGTAAGAATTTATTTTGTTATTCTATTTTGCCCAAGTTGCAGGTAGCGGGAATCTCGTGAAAGTTCGCAGACGGCATACGAGATAAGTTAGTACTTTGTAACGTAGGAGGTGTTATGTTCCATTTCCTTTCAACAAACTTACGAAATCTGTTTATCTACAAGTAGGTCAGTAAAGGAATACAAATATGTCACGTATAGATATATATCACTTTAGATCTACTCACTGTTGACTCACTGATAATTAGAGAAAAGAGATCAAAGATATAGAGAAAGAGACAGGAATAACTTTGCGTAATGTTGGTGAGATTCTTAAACTCGTAAAAGGTCTTAGTTATTATTTAGCGAGTCTAAAGTTGCAATAATCAAAGAAGTTAAGTCGTTTAATCAAGAAAAAAATGATAATAGAAGGTGTTAGTGTAGTCCGGTGATGGGCTCCATGTTTCCGCAACATCACGACTAGTGCGTATTTTGTGTGACTTCACAAATATCTGTGAATTTCTTCGCCGATATGTGCATTGCATCACGACGTTTTCCTTCATCTTAATAGCGTCCGGTACATATGTACATATGAAAATCGAAAAACACATTGGTACCTACATGGCGGGACTCGAACTCGGGACTTGCAGGTTACAAATGAAGAGCTAAAGTCCTGATCCACCGACGCTCTTATAGAAGATTACACACTATTAAGGATGGCTCAGGCTACTCCGTGCCCCGTCCGGGCCCGGACGTCAGTGTGTCAATACAAAAATACGAATCCGAGCCGGGTGACAGACGGAAAACTGTCAAAATATTTTTTATGGACACGGAATGCGCAGGAGCAGACCTAACAAGGCACGGGCCCGAACGGGACTCGGACAGGCCCGGAAGGGGCACGTAGCGTGAGACATCCTTTAGTTATTCTGTGAATTTTATTCATCAGTTGTTTCAATATTGAATCTAGCCAGTTGCTGTATTTCCAAGTCTGCTATTTCTTCAACATCTGGTATACGATATGCCATTAATGCTGCACTTTTGTTCTCGCCAGTACCAGTAAATAGTACCTAAAAACAAGTAATAATATAAAAAATGGCATATTAAAAAAAACTCATTGACATGATTCATAATCGAACAGCTCCACGAGATGACCGTGTTCTTAATTATGGTGCCTGTTAATTGTATATAGACGGCGTTAGTGGCTTCGAGATTTACCAATATAACTCAATTTTATTATGATAGACAATTATCATTGAAGATGTTTTACCTGTTCATTACTTAAATATTTGTTATAATAAATTTCATTGAATTTCACAAATCCTAATTCCGTTGCGAGTTCTTGACTGCGCTTCGATGTAAATATTCCGGAAATTGCGGGCACGTGGGCACTGGCAGCTAACGCCATCGCTGACTTTATCAATTCCTTACCAAGTCCTACAAACAAGTATTTTAACAGTACCGCGTTTTATGAATCGAGGAATAAAAATAATTTGCTCTTAACTTCTCTCACCTTTGTGACGATAACTTTCTTGGAATGCTAACACGTAAACTTTCAAATATTTCCTCACTTCCAACTTGTCGTACAAGTTAACAGACTTCTCGATTTCATTGTAGAACGACATTATACTGGCGTATATCAAGTTAAATGTTAGCTTAACGCGACTGAATGTACGCGAGAAAGAACCTAAAATTGTTTTAAAAAAACGTATTCTTCATTTTTAACAACTTCCAAAGAAGATCGCAAACAATGCTATGGAACCCATTATAGTACTTTGTCCAGATTCAGTATTGTAGGGATAAATGGTGAGGATTAAATAATTCTGCGTCGAGACATTGGATTTTAGAACAAATATTTTAGCCACTATGTGAAATTCTATAAAGAAGTTATTAGGAAAGCTTACATTTCTCTTGGATTCTCATTATTATAAGTCCAATAAGTTCATCGGTTTCTTCATTTACAGCTGCAATAGACATTTTATCTTTCATCCATATACGGGCATTGTTAAGGTACTCTTCTGTCGCCTCTTTGTCCTTCTTTATATTTACAGAATTAAGAGTCACCTGTTAAATAAGACTGAGGAGATTAACGCAAACAGAAAGGGTTGGGAAACTAGCGATGGCTAGATTTACATCGTTAAATCGTACCGTCCCAATTTAAAGAATCTGCTGCAATTGATACTGCAATGCATCTTTGCAGAAGTTAAATGATTTGATAAATAAAAAAAATTGTATACTACTTGTTAAACTTAAAGTCTGGTTCTTGTTCAAGCTTACCTCTTGATTCAAATAGTGTTCGTCCAGCAACTGGGCTGCATCATCATATCTCGTGTCTTGTAAATCCTCAAATCTTATTCCGCAAGGCAGCCGGCACCAAATTGACGGTGCTTTTATTCTTTCTTCTAAAATTTTCATCTTTTCAATTTCTGTTTCTGCATCAGTTTTCGCCATTTTTTCCTCGCCTTCCAATTATTTTTTGTAACCTTATACCGATCTTGTACCTTTTTAAAATTACTGTATTCTCACATATTCTGCTTATTCGATAGAGTTTTTAGAAAAGTTGGGTTTTTATATACGACGATTGTTAAATAAATCGATGTACACTACCGTTAAGGAAGAACGTAACACAATAAGTAAATGTGAATCGGACGTCTTCGATCGAAGACAGGCTGGTACCGAAAATAAAAAAATACTCGGTGACTTTCGGCTATAAAAAAGACGCGAACCCATGAAATCGATATACGCCGATACAAGGTGAAAGAAAGAGGTCAACGGATTGTTATACAAAGTAAAGATTCTTATGACTATCACGATATGAATTTATATATGCTTAGTGGTAATGAATTAAGATATATCTCACTAGCTGTTGTTTGCGACATCGTCCGCGAGGAATTAAAATATATAACCTATGTTACTAGGTGATAATGTAGCTTTCTAACGGTAGAAGATTTTTTGAAATCGGCCCCATAGTTCTTGAGTTTTTTTTTCTTCTTTATCATATTGGTATAAATATATTAAAAAAAGATATAATATGACTGACGTTATCCTTTGATCCTAACGTTAATCAGGCAAACCAGAATATCTCTTTTCAGTGGAGAATAGAAAGAATCAATTTTAAACTCTAAATAAAGCCATCTTCAACAGTTTTAAAACGCAGTAGGTATAAATCGAATATCCGTTTTTATCAGGGGGGTACCCAAATACTTTTCGATCGGCGATATTCTGATGGAATCGACAAAAATGTATAAAACTGACATTGACATTCGATAAGTCTTGTGATTGTCACGTGTGAGATATCGAACGTCATTGTAGGTTTCATACATTTTTGACGTTATCTATAGATTCGCTTCGTAGCGAATGTACTTTGGGTAGCCAGGCAGGTTCAATAAAGTTAGGTTTAGGCTACATTGTCGTAAAAAATATTTAAGATACATTTTACGATTTTCAATATCCATAAATTGAGTACTTATATCTAAACCTTTCTTTGTAAGTTGATGTAATATTTGTATCCTATAAAAGTTAAAGGTTTCGATCCATGATGGGCTCCATTTTCCGCAACTCCACGACTAGCGCGTATTTTGCGTGAATACACAAATCTTTGACTTTCTTCGTCGATATGTGCAGGTTGCATCACGATGTTTTCCTTCACCTAAGAGCGTCGGGTAAATAGGTACATACGAAAATCGAAAAACACATTGGTATATTGCGATTCAAACTCGGGACCTGCAGTTTACAAGTCAAGAGCTAAACCCTGAGCCACCGACGCTCTAAAAAATAACTAAAATATAACTTGTATAAAATATTAATTGTTGCATTTTACAAACATTACTAAGATACTCAATTCGGTATTATTATGCTTCACAGAATTGAAAGGACAAATTCCAAACAACTAATTCCATGCGGACTGACAATAGACAAACTTCGACTATTAAACAATATTATTAAGCGAAAATTCTAACAATAGTATGAAAGGATAGAACTGGCAAACTATAGTACATAGATACGAAAGTTAACAAACATTAGTTTTCGGGAAAAAAGGCAAAAACAGCAGCCATGTCTTCGTCGATGAAAAGATTCCCTGAACGTTCGAATAATTAATTTTATTTGTTCTTTGTTAGTTTGGTAACGATATCAACAAACATTGCTCTTTACAAGCGCTTAATTTATTTCTTGAATTATAATAAAGTTGTAACAATTACGTTTCACTTAGAACTGAGTTTTCTAAACAACTTAATAAAGTAATTAAATATGCTTCAGTCGTCAGAATAACTGCTTGTTTCGCGGCAGGTGAAATTTACGATGCCACGCGCAGCGCCGCGCGCCCCACGCCACGACGTCAGAATGCGAGTTATTATTTAAGCGGATTTTAAGAGCGTGACTTCGTATGCAAATTACGTACGCTAAACAAAATAAATAAGAATTACAGTACATATAATAGTTAAATGGTGAGTTATATAATGTTAGAAATCTTTACAAATATTATAAACAGGCAAGATTTGAACGTAGACTCCAAAACTAATTTAAAAAAGTCTTTCACTGTTGAAATGCTACACTATGCCTTAGTGACATATGAATTCCTCGTGATGAAGTTACTCGCAACAACTAGTTTACAATAAAAACTTTTTAGTTAGTAATTAATCTTTCTGAGTGGAATTTCTGTTAACATTTAGAAGTATATTACATACAGTTATAATTTCGACAGAAGAGGAAATCAATATCTTAAAGTTTTGTAGGTTAATGTATGTGGACAGTGTGATTCACCTGCCAACTAAAGGCATTATACATTTTTTTTTTCATATTATAAAGTTTCAAACGAGCAAACGGCGACGTGGATTCGCTGAAATAGCGAAGCGACCGCTATCCATAGACATCTGCAATTGCAGATGCTTTGCCTACCCTTAATCTACGTAGGAGAAGACGCACAGCAAGAGGATACTTCCTGTTGTTATACGTCCCCTCCCCTGCCATATCCCCTTCCCATCATTTCCTTATAAGAAAAGGTTAGGAAGGAAAAGTGGACTAAAATTAGGGCTCCGGCACCACACTCGTCAGACGAAACACGGAATTGCTTCCATTTCACGCCTGTTTTCTGTGTCGTCGTGGTATTTCACCGGGCGAGTCGGGCAATTCGTGCGAAGATGTTGAAGTGGGCTCTATTAATGTAACATTTCGGCCCTTCAGTATACAGGTCACAACGGAACAAACCGAATGATAACTTTCTTACACTATTTTACAGTAATACATTTATTTACATTCTATCAAAATTTGTTACACTGTACACGTTTACCATGAACTAAATCATATTTGAGATTTAGTAGTATTCCAAAGATTTACTCGTCATACATTTTTATAGTCGTAGTAAATCAATAACTGCAACAATACACTATCCCGGCGCATTTCAATACATGCAGTAAAATATTTTATGACTATTGTAAAATTCAATTCAAATTCATACAATAGATAGTATGATAACTTATGTGACGAATTATTGCTTCCAATAATTTGACAATATTCAAGTATTGTTGAAAACATCATGATGCAACCTGCACATATCGGAGAAGAAATTCAAAGATATGTGTGAAGTCGACCAACACGCATTGAGTCAGCGTGGCTCCGAGCCCCTCGTTGGGCTGGTGATGATGAAGATGATGACTTTAATTTGTCAGAGATGAAATTAAAAAACTAATTCAGAATTATAATCTTGGACGTTTATTTTCACGGACGTTTAAATATCATCGTAGGCTCAAAAGTGATTATGGTCCTAGCACGAAACTTTGCGAGAAACGTTATCTATAAACATTGTATGTGGATTTACAGTCTGTGTTAAGCGCCGGTAAGTCGATCGTCTAATATGTCGATGACGTCTCGAATAGTTTCTTTCAAATATTCGTGCTAAGCCCTCAAGTTGCTTTACATGTCAAAATAGTCACATTCTGATGATATTCGGGTGCAGAAATTACTAATTTAGTAGTTTAAAATTTATACAAAAACTCAATAAATAATTTCAATAAATCCACACTAAGTATGTTAGATTATCTATACTTTAAACCCGGTCTATTATATTTATAAGTATTCAACAAAATGCACGGTGTGAACGGTAAAATTAAGAAATGTTACCATTTATTCAATTGCGGTGAGGCAATAATATTATACGACTCACAGTTATGACTAGTGTAGAATATTTACATTTACTTTTCTCCTAGAGAATAAGAAAAGTGTTAAAGTTTCGTCTAGCGCATTTTCTGCTATAAAATGCAGTAATAAAATAAAGAAATGATAATTCTTTAACAATTGATACAGCTTAATTTTTATATTTTTTTTTATCCTAACTTAACTTTTTATATTTAATTAGTCCTCTGATCTGATTTAGATTTGCGTAATAGTGAGAAAAAAATAATAAAACTTTATCTTTAATTTTTTTTATAGACAAGTCAAAGTTTTCGCATCAAAGAGAAGAAAACAAGTTGATATTTTATAATTACTTTAGTAAGCGGCAAATCACATCATGAAAGGCATCTTTAATTTACCGCTTTTCTTTGTCACGTAAAAGTTTTTAATGAAATTTCTTTTAGGAAAAAATAAGGCATTTAATTCTTCAAATGGACGACACGACAGTATCTAAAACTCATTAAAACTGTAAACAAGTGACTGGACTAAAAACTTTTTACACTTTTTAGCAACAAAAGTTGTTGATGATCACGCCACTGTGAACGATAACCCAAACAAATATTTAATGACTAGATGTCGTCCGCGATTTCACATACTCAGAGTCATTAAATTATCGCTAAGGGAGTCCTTTAGTATAGATTAATGTATGGGTAACTTACACAACTCTCTGATAAGGTAATCATTAGAACATTATTCTGCTTTTTTAAAGTCCCTTCTTAGTGTTCATTACATTATAACTGAAATCTTTGGATAAAAACGTAATTATTATTATTCTAATTTTGTTAAAGATGTTAAAAAGGATTCTTATTTGTTTTATTACAGGTATTTAAATAGTGGAAACCGATAAAGTATTCGTTAAAATCAATTCAAACCTATTCCACGCAGGCATTAATTTAAAACGAACTGTGAAACAGAGAAAAAAAGGGTATAAAAAAGGTAAAAATAAAACAGTTAGTAAATAAAAGTGCACGCGCGCTGGCGATTCGCAGACAGTTTTACGAGATTTCAATCCATGTTGTTTAATGTTAACATAAATTACTTTGTTCGAAACAATAAACAAGATTTAATTGTCAGACTGACTACGTGTTTGTTGAGAACGTTAGTTGGTACCGTTTTTTATAGGAGAAGGGGGCAAAGTAGCAGCGGATCAACTAATTGGTCCGACGCCCATGGATATCTGCAACGCCAGAGGAACCACACATATGTTGCCGGCCTTTGAGGGAGGAGTTCACTCTTTTCTTAAAGGGCCCTGAGTCGTAAACGTTTGGAAATACCGCTGAGGACAGAGTGTTCCACAACGCGGCTGAAATACCTAAAAAAAAATCAAAACCATTAGCCCGCATTACACGGGCGCCTTTTTATCGCTCGCTAAAAAAGCTTTGAGATAGAACAAATGCATTTCCATGTATCTGTTCATACGACGGCCTTTTTAAAATTTTCCATAGCTTTTGTGCGCTGGGTGAACGAAACAAGAGTCATTTTACAACGATCATATGAACGAGGACGTTAAAAAAGCCCCAACTCCGACGTTAAAAGACCGTCCGTGTGATGCTAGCTTAAACCTAATTGCATCGTGAGAGTTGAAATGACATACAAACGGATATTAAATGTATAATATATAATGATATGTCTTTACTAATATTATAAAGAGAGAAACTTTGTATTTTTGAATTTTTGTATTTCTGTATGTATTAAATAACTCCAGAACTTCTGAGCCCATGTCAAAAAATCTTTCACCATTAGAAAGCTACATTATCCCCGAGTAATATAGGCTATATTCTTTAATTCCACTCGGATGAAGTCGCGTACAGCTAGTATAGGTAAATTTTGATTGAACCTTAACTTGTATGAAATAAAATAAATTTGTACGTATAAAAAAGTTTTATGAAGTCAATCTGCGTTGTATACCAGCTATAAAAGTTTTCCAACTTCCCTCCGGAAATCCAAGTTCGATTACATTCGAACTAATCAATCGTGAATTTGATTCGCCCTCTTGTAAAGTTCGTACAGAAATAGAATTTTATTATATTTAACGTACTGGTTAACAACTACAAGTATTATCTATATATATAAAATACTAAATTAAAAACAAAATAGATTTAGCCCCTTCTAACGCGACGTTGTAAATCTCCAAGCCGAGTTTTAGAGCCTCGCGTAACTATAAGCGCGCACGCGTCATAGAAGTTCAGACAGTTTTTCTGTGAAGTTGACCAACATCCTGTCAGCTTGACTCTAAAACCATCATGAAACGTTAACCTACTTATAACCGCATCTTGTACATTCATTCATAGCCGTGTTGTGGAACACTGTTCTCAGCGATATTTCCAAACGGTTACACAGGGGTCTTCAAGAAAAGAGCGCACTCCTCCTCAAAGGTCGGCAACACATCTGTAGTTCCTCTGGCGTTGCAATTGTCCATGGGCGTCGGACCAATTAATTTACTTGATTCGCTTTAATGGCAATGAGAAGGACGGATATTTACTTTTCTAGCACGCAGGCAGTAGAAAACCAGAGTAACTTATAACATTAGTTACCTTTTAAACTAGTAATTGTCTTTGTCTATTTAATTTAGGATAAAAGAGATAGGAGATAAGAAATGAATAAAAGAACGACGTAATCTTGTTACAACGAATAATACCATTTCGAAGGCTAAGTGAATTTCGTCGTTCTGTACCGTATCCTTCATTATGAGATTCGTCTTTTCTATTTTACAACATTACTCTTTAAAAAAAAATATACTTTTATGTTTATCAAAAATGTTCAATAGATGGCGTTAGTAGTTATAAGATCTAGCAGCTTTGTCTTGTACGTTGATAGAAAATCTCTTGAATTACATGTGGGTTACCCAAAGTATCTTTCGATTTTAGATAAGTCATGTGCTTGTCACGTGTGAGATATCGAATGTCATTGTCAGTTCCAAACATTTTTGATCTTCGGTAGGCCCCTGTAGTACAAAAGACTTAATCAATTCTAAAAAGTAATTCCCACTCAGGTAAATGAATAAAAATTAACTATAATAAATTATTTAGTAGTACCTTAGATTAAAAACTAGAAAATGTTAAATATAACATTCCTGTACTTCAATTAAATAAGTAAGTAGTTCAATGTTAGTAGTATAAAGTCATTGAAGCAAAAGAGTTTATTTTATTGAAACTTCGCTTGCAGCCGAGTCTAGAGTTTACGACTTGAAGAAATTACAATTCCCGTTTAAATGTATTGTTCATAACATAGAAATTAATATTAAATGCAGTTTTATTTCTAATATTACTATACTAGCTATCGGCAGCGTCGCGAAGAGCGCGGAATTTTCCCCATCATTCCGAAAAAATATATAAAGTACTGCGATAAATTTGGACCAATAAGTCGTCGTTGAAACGATACTGGAGGACACTCGGAACTAAATAAGATAAACCAGGGGTCTCATTGGACCAATATATGTATCGTAAAAAGTACCAGGATCAAGGATGTTCTGTATTTTGGAATACATTTTATGAATGTAACAGTACCAAACGTAGAGAGTACAACAGTAATAACGCTGATTCTCATTTAGAAATAGAGTGATTAGTAGTTAAGTTGCCTATAAGCTGCTAAGCTGTTTCCGAGATATCTTCAACCAAACTAATCCATCAATCTCAACTTTCACAGTAATAATATTAGTAATATTATTTAAAATAACTATATCTACATATTACGCGCACTTTGAGGGTATAAATCTATCCGGTCCGTATCTAAACGTGTCCGGTTTAATAACTTAATTACTTGTTATTCGACTAAAATAGTATCATGGTACGTTCAAGTACTTCAGAATGAGTCGTGCGAATTAATCTGCGACAAGTTTACACTTCCATGATCGATGCCAACTAACGTTAATTCCTGGAGCGAAAGATTTTAAAAAGCTCGTATACGACTTGAGTTATGTTGAGATTTTATGAAAGTTACAAATATATTTCTAGCCTTCAATCTTTTTCACTGTTTAAACTTCCGTGAGACATTATTATTAGTAAATAAAAACGGCTACACTCACGTTATTAAGATCCGGTAACGGTACCGACTAGTTTCGAGCCCGTCGGAGGCTGTTCTACAGGGATGAGTGGGACTTGTATTATCTCGCCGTCGCGGCCCCTTTCGCACTGCGAGGTGACAGGCTCGAAACTACTTGGTACCGTTACCGGATCTTAATAACGTGAGTGCAGCCGTTTTTATTTACCTTCAATCTTTATTTATATTGCATAGTTCATCCTTTCATGGACAAAGGGGATGTACAGAAAATAAATATCCTTTTCCTATCCATCATCTTTTCTGGCCTTATTCAAAAGGATGGAAAGGGAACGATAGCTAGAATTGGCCTACGGGACACACATAAGATAATATGCGGAAATGGTAGTCATTTCACGCTCGTGTGGTCATGGTATGTAAGTGGGACAACTCCTTTCTTACACAATTTTTTTTCTTCTCCTAATTAAGGTGCCAACTTTTTCCAAAGGCCGGCAATCTTCTTTGTGGAAAAAGGCTTTGGATAACGATCGGGTGTTTTTTTGAAACAACTGGCGTAAGTTTTTTTTATTAGTTACTTTTAATCACATTTACATCATTTGTAAACTTGTAGATAAATATTAATTTGGGTATATTTAAAACGTCCGTGTGTTATTTGCAGTATAAATAAATAGTATGTGATGGGCGTCGGTACCGACGGCGATACAAGGCTTTGCGGGATTTCAGCAATATTGGTTTTATGTAAATGTATGTTGTACGTCGGAATAATGAGTTCACGCTCCCTCAATATTCCTTTACAGATGCCGCTCGGTATCATGTTAAATCTGTTTGTTGTTTAAGCACATTATTTATTTTTAATAAGAAAAGAACGTGTTCAAATTATGTTATGTTGCCTTTTATTATTAAAAAGGATAAGTAAAAAAGTGAAGTGAAAAGAAGAGAAGCGCGCGAGAACACGTAACAACGATGTAGTCACATAAAGATATTTAAGTTAATTGTATTAATGTATAAAGTTAAGTAATAGTTTAAGAAGATAATGTATTAAAGTTATCAACGAATGTATATATATAAGCTGCCGTATCATTTTGTACACGTTTGATTAGCGACTCTTTTGAAAATACTTGAATTTCTCTTACCTTAGAAACTACTACATTTTACATGGTTACATATCTCATTTGTTTTATTTGACATCGCCATTTAATCCAAAAGGGATATTTGTATACTTTTTAGTTTTATACCGTTCTAAAGTTTTAATTAACCTACTTCGTTGCTACTACTTTTATAGGTCGAAACACACACGGTAATAAAAACATTTCTGTGAGTGACTGCGTTCTTGCTATTTAACCTAGTTGCGTCAATCCCAAACGAAATAAACACGACCGGAGTTAACTTATTCATAAAGCTCGGTGTCAGTCAAAACTACATGAAATGTGTTTCATACACAAAGAGATATTATACATAGAGGGAGCGATCCATAGTAATTTGACGTTAAAATGCGTGCTGCAAAAGAAAGTAAAAAAAAATCTTGCAAGTATCATGAAAATTTTCCCATGTTTGGGAATATGTGCTTGTTTTAAAAATGTCTCGATTAATTATAATATTAAACGTTAGTAAATACTATGAAATAAAAATTAATTATGCGAAAAGAGGTTACATTAGGTCGACTTTTTATGTCGACAAATGTAATGTAAAGGTCGACACTAGGGGAAATTTCTCTACGCGAGACCTCCGGAGGTCAAAGAAAATGCCTCACTTTTAGGCTTCGAGTGTTCCATCTATAGTATAATATATCTTTGTTCACACATTTATTATATGAAAGTGTAAAGTCATGAACAATTTCGTCAACTATGTGTATAACAGAAAGTAAACGAATTTACAATTTGACAGACATGGCACTGTATTTTACGTGAAGACGAGTAAAGACTGAGAAGTTATACCAACGGGTTATTGTAAATGACCAGTAGCGCCCTTGCTGGAGGTAATAAACTGAAGAAACAGACTTTTTTAATATCCTGATCCTCGTCAAAATAATTTTTCCCTTCCTATCTTTTTCTTTTTGGAAACCTGTGTGAAGCGGACAAAAAATTGTCCTATACTTAATACCGTCTCTACAATACTGTTGTCTGTACTTAAGATTGGCTAAGACGGTAAAAACAAAGCTTATCTTCGCCTTTAGATAAATCAAGAAATGTCACGTATAGGAGATATTACTTAATACCTATTAATTTTTCTCAGTAATGTAATTTTTTGAGAATTTAAATTTTCGTAGAAAAAAGCATTCCTTTTATGTAATAGAAGATTCAATGGACCATTAAAAACATGGAGAGGTCGATGCAAGCTCGATAAATCGTTACGAGCATGGATTTCCAATAGATTTGCGGGGATCAGGTGGCTTGCGCTTACAAAAAAAAAACACTACCTTAATCAAACGAACAACAAAGGACGATTTTATCTTTTATATAAGAGATTTATGTGTTAAAATATTGGTTTAATTCTGAAGTAGATTTATTCAATAAGGTAAGAATATTTACAATGAAATACTTATATTTTTTAAACCCATAGATTAAAGAAGCAGATAAAACATAACATATGTCAAACTGACAGCGACTGAGACACGATTATACGAAATAAACGTAACGTGACAAAGGCAGTGGGATAGATCTTTGGTCCCTTTCTCCTTATGCGATTTTGTTTGTTTGGGTAAAGAAATAGGACCCAAACAAATGTGACGTATCCTAAGTGTTGTGACGCACCAAGCGTATTTTCGGTGGACTAATTTATCTTATGTCTCAGGCAAAGGCTTAAGACATGATATTATTGGTTTAAAATCGTAAAGTGATGTCTCACTCATTCACAACATGCGTATGACGTAGATTAAGGCATTTTTTGTCCCTCAACCGTATACGATATTGCCAGTTCTAAATCTTTCTCTTTCTACGTTTAAACCAAATATTATATTGACAAAGTCCAATTTAACACTGTTACGGCGGAATTTTACGGCGGAGAGTCTTTCATGTTATGTTCACCCTTAAAGTACAAATACCGTTTAATTTAGACGACACTTAGATTTTAAGCGACGCTTACGATTTGAGTGCCGTTAAAACAAACTGCCGTTAAGCCTTGTTCGGACCAGGATAGTATTTTAGTAGAGTAGCAAGAAGCATTTATCCGAACAAAAGACTTACTAATCTATTCTATTCTACTAAAATGTTGCTGTTCGGACTCGTTTAGTTACTAAATTACTACCCTAATGTGTAAGTTTAAGCTTAAACTAGTCCAAGCAGTAGTATATACTTTGTTTGGATAAATGCTTTTGCTACTCGACTAAAATACTATTCTGGTGCGTACAAGGCTTTAGAGTTCTGTATGAAAGGTCGGCTCAATAATAAAATTGAGTAAGTATCTATAGCTATAATTATTTACTTTTTTTGAGTGAATACAAAATATTTTAAAACTTGGTAACCCCCATAATTCCGTTTGTAAAATTATTAGATTATACACTTCGCAACATTTCCGCAGATTTGACATAATTAAAATAAAACCTTTGAATAATTAATTCCACTTCCTAATTTTATGTTTTTACGACGCAGGCGAAAATTTTTAATTAGTCTGTCCGAACCTACGGAACCCAAAACCTAGAGTGCAAAGGTGTGGATTGTATTATGCAATAAATTTCAATCAACTACTTCTTCAAACTTCATAGCTATTATATCTAAGGTTTTTAGGGAATTAACTGTGTTGTGTAAATAAATATAAAGTTATTAAAGTTACACAATACAAACATCTATATTGTCTGTAGAACAAAATCAGTATAATGTTTATTTTTATAATAATTTAAAGCTTAAGTTTAGAAACTTATTCTTTTTTAATAATATAAAGAGAATACGACTTTAAACACAAGTTACTTTTAATTTAACCGAGTTTATTTAGACACGCAAAATTTTTAAATTAAAAAAAATGTAGAGTTGAATAGCGCAGTGTTGCATAATGTCGTCTCCAGTCACACTTGGTTGAATTTTTAATGACATATAGAGAAGCATGGCGAGCTGTGCACTAATTCGTAATTACAGTCGTGTGTTCAGCAAATTCTGTATTTTCTGAAGTTAAATAAATGAACTAGCGGGGATCAAATTAGAAAATGATTGCTAGCTGTGTATGTTTTAAATTACTAGCTTTTGCACGTGACTTTGTCCTCGTGAAGTATAAGAATAAAAAGTAAAAAAATAAATTTTGGTACAGAGAGCCCTTTATTTATTTATCACTTAGGGGTATAAAAAAATCATTATCGATTTTCGTACGGAATAAGTAAATTTTACAACAAACGTATCGAAGGGTTATGGTGACTTAAGCCGCCTACAGACGTTGTTTTTAAGTTAAAACTGAAGTCTGTAGGCAAAACGAAGAAATGTACAGTTCGACTGTGCAGTTCCAAATGACGTATGTACGTAAGTTTTAACTGTGCAGTTATAACTGAGGGGCTGTAGCCGGCTTAACATTGTAACATGTCAATTTTATATGTTCATATGTAGATGCTATAGAATTATAATTGCATAACTAAATAACGTCAAGAAATAGCTCATGAAATATATGCATGACCTTGTTTCTGTTTAGAAATGGAACAAAAGTTAAATGGCAGTGAGAGTAATGAGACACTCCTGACTTTAATTATACACCGGCTAATTACACTGGTTAATTTACTCTGGAAGATAAACTTCGTTGTTCGTTTTGTACATTACCTAGATATGTCTAGATCTGGAAGAATCTTTGGTCTTGAACGCTTTACATTTTTAAAAGCAAGGGAATATGGGACAAAAAGTTTTTTTTTCAGGAACACCGTTGTTTTTAAATATATAACAAGTTTCAATACATTAAAGGTATCCTTAATGAAGAATACTAATCCATTATCTTGGCTAAAAGAACTTCACCAGATTTACATTTTATAAAAACTCTTTTTTATAAATAACTACAAGGAGGTTGAATGAAAATATTCAATTTTTATAAAAAAGCACAAACAACGTCAAAATTAAGTGTCAAATAATAATTTTTAAAGTTAGTTTTATCACATCATTTCTATAAAATAGTAAATACTAATGCAAGAAAACTGTTAATGGATGAAGAAAATAAAATTAATAAAGAAGATGAAAAGGATAAAGGATTGAATGTACAAAGTAAAGTAACAGTCAAACAATTAGGCCAAGCGACTGATGATGCGGGACCTTCTAGGTTTGTGCCGCTGCCGGGCGAAGTACCACACACCCCAAAAAGTATTTACCAGCCAATAACAGGGAAATCTAAATCCGAGCACAGCTTACGACAATTTATAACCACACAGGATGTCGCTAACGCTTTGAAGTTGTCATCTCTAAGCTTCACACCGACCAACGAAACAATAAAAAATATAAATTTCAAAGACCTTAAAATACCTAATTTGAACAAAACCGAAAACAGTGACCGATGCGAACCCGCAACGTTTCTGGACTTAAAGAAGTTTGTAGCCTCGTGTTTTACATCTAAAGACACTGAAAACTTGGCTCTTGTAGAGGTCCCGAACGTGCAAAATGTTCACACCGCAATCAGTTCAATAATTACTACACCAACTCCAGAAGTGCAACGGTTTCAAACTCCAGCGACTCAAGTCATCGATGTTGTCAATGTAACTAACGATGTAAGAATACCGAACGCGAACCCGATTGATATAAAGCAATCAAAAACAATAGAAGGACACAAAAAGAAAACATCTGGAAATTTATCGGAGAAATCTGATTTTGGGCTGGCAGCAAGGGATTCTCTGTCGAGTATTGGTTCCAATGTTTGTCGAATTTGTATGACCAAAGGAAGGGAAAGGTGAGTAAATGTCACTGTTCTTTGCATAATAAAATACAAGATAATAAGACTGTTATTTATAATATTTTAAACATTATATTTGTAGGTTGATTTCTCCCTGCAACTGTAAAGGATCACTAGCGAACGTCCATTTATCCTGCTTAGAGAGATGGCTAAATCAAGTTGGCAGAAACCATTGCGAACTTTGTGGCTTCAGGTACGATACATTAATATCACTTTAATTTTTTTAAGTCTGTCGGGATAATGTACGAAGTAGTAGAGTAGGATTGATGATTTTTTCTCTAGGGTTATTAGTATTGTAGTTTATTATCAGTATTGATTCTTACCGTTTGAACGTTTTTGTATTAAGCTGATAAGCTTAAGGGGACAGATTTAAAGTCACAGAAATAGAGAAAATTGTATAAAATACTATAAGTTATAAAAAAGTCAAAAAATATTTTATTTAAGACTAGCTGTTGTTTGCGATTTCGTCCACGTGGAATTAAAAAATATAGCCCATGTTACTCCGGAATAATGTAGCTTTCTAACGGTGAAGGAATTTTAAAAATCGGTCCAGTAATTTTGAGTTATTTCAGTACATACAAAAATACAAAGTTTTCCTCTTTATAATATTAGTATAGATGTACATAAAAATGAATTCTAAATTTCATTCCTCGTTTTCGTCTTAGCCAAGTTTGGTAAATGTTTCAGTTATCCGGCAATTCGCACGCCTCGGTACACAGTGCTCCAAGCTCTCCGACTGTGGTTTGGCAATCCTCGCAACAGAAGCCATTTACAGGTGACGAACTATTTTGTTGGTAGAAATTTTTATTTGCAGAATTGTAAATTGACAAAATCCTACAAATCCAATTATACATAATTTTTCGACTAATTAAATATGTTGTCGATTAATAGAACAGTAAAGATTGACAGAACCAAATAATTTAATCCTTGCGTCGCCTACTAAATACATTTTGATACTAAAATATAATTAGCTTCCAAGTAACAATTTCAGAGGCATATTGAACTATACGAAACAATGTGGCAATTACCTTCACCGCTTGAATTAAGTGCAATTTATCAATTGTTGAGAATGATAACGTTACAAAGCGACTAAATTGAGGATGCTTTTCGGAATGTTAGAATGTATGATTCATATAATTGAAATTGTTGTCTTTGAGAAGGATTCCCAGATTGCTCTACTTGTTAACATACAGACATTTACTACTAATATTAGTTTTGAATGTAATGATATCTATACTAATATTATAAAGAGAGAAACTTTGTATTTTTGTTTATATTGAAATAACCCAAGAACTACAGGACCGATTTCAAAAATTCTTTCACCATTAAAAAGCTATATTATCCCCGAGTAAATAGGCTATATCATTTAATTCCACGCGGACGAAGTCGCGCACAACAGCTAGTAATAGATAAAGGAAAGTGTACGCCTAAAGAAGAATAAGTCATTGATTATACAAATGCTTTATTATTTTATTAAAATTATGTTTCCGGACTCTGGTATATCTTTTATCACAGTAAATGCTACTCTACTTTTTGCTACGATCTTCAGTAATTTTGTAACTTGTAAGTTGATAGCTTGACCTATTTGACTGTATCTCTTTGTCTATAGTCTGACTGCCTTATATTCTGGTTGCTGTCGACTGTGACGGCCGGTCTCCTAGCGGTATGCATCGTTGGCACTCAGTACTTTGTGATTGAGGGCAACAAATTTGGTAAGCTCGATCCAGGTGCTAGAAAAGATGAAGGTTGGTTTTTTGTTTATTTTATTATTTTTTTCTTAAGCATTAAGCTGTATCAATGCACTGCTGACAATGAAATTTTGGCCCGGATAAAATCCTTGTCCGATCATATCGATATTAAAGTTCTACTGTTCACACTAATATAATATTATGTTTATGTCAGCTAGTAGTCGACAATTATGGAATATAGGATCAATGACTTTAGATACCGCCTTGCTTCCAGACATACTGATAACCTCTCAAAAAGGTAAAAAAATTAGGATTTAGAAGGTAGGATGACTGTTAGAGAATGCCACTAGTCATTAAGTCCTCCTTGTACTAGCAATGTGCAAAAGTTTAAATAAATAAAATAAATTAATAAATGCAGGACAAAAGATGTATAGTAGGAATTGATGGTCTATGACTAACAGTAGACACAGGCCGATGATGGTTAAGTCATATCCCTTGGTCTTTCGTGCATTAGTTTATTGTGCTATGATAGACGTTCATGTTATTTTGAAATAGTTGGTGACGTGCTTACAGGTATATCTCATCGAATCACCGAAACGGCTATGGATTTCTTTATGGCGATAGTGCTGTGCGGTTATTCTGTTACCGTATATCTTCTGTGGAAGGACCACTACGTGATGTGGAACCGTTGGCGCAGGGCTAATGTTAACGTGCGTCTATTGCTGTCTCCGGATTCTAATCCCGTGCCGTTCGTACCTAGAGCTAGATATAATGTTGTTTAATATTATTAAAATATTTATATCATTTATTTGAAATACATTGTTTTATTTTCTCTTTAAACTCAATACAAATGCATTAATAAAATAAATTACACTTCGAGGAAGAATATGAATCGATTGACACATCACCCCATTACAACCGGGTCGTTTGCCATATTCCAAAGGACAACCCATACCTGCGCAGTAAAGTTAGCAGGTCCGTTAGTTCACCTAATAATCTATTCCGTGCACTAAACCTGTTTAGTACAAAATAGAAATTAAATTATTAAAACCGCAAGTGTCATAACTTAGACACAGATTCCCTATCTAGGCTTGGCTACCCGCCAATATGGGCTCGGATAGATAGTTGCAGCTCTAACACGACTAATCTTTGTTTACATTGTGTTAACAAGGTCGGTGCGATTGCACTGGCAATTCGTAAATCGGTAGCGTTATAGGTACTTGTACTACGTTATTGAACTACAGGTATGATTTAGAGCAGATTGATTTCCACAAAAAAAAAATCTAGTCGATACTGTGGGAGAGGACTCAGAGGTAGGACAGGTACTATGGTCTTTTAAAATAAAACTTGTTTATTTTATATTGAGAGAAGAAATAGATACTAGATAATAGATAGACTAAAAATAGATAATAGATAGACATTCACATTTAAGGGCCGCTCTGGAACCAATCGAAGATGGGATGTCAAACTTATTAAAATTTAGAATAATCAAATTATGAATTGAAAATATAATTTTTATGAAAAGACTAAGTCCAAAGAGGTAACATCCTTACCTAAATATGTGGTTGAAAATCTTGATTGATTGGAGAGCATAAAAATATAATGATACTTTTACAAAAAGCGTGTGCTTCGTTACTGGCAACCGACGCTGAATTAAACAACTTCGAGTAATGAAATAAAACTCTTTCTGTGAAAATGTCGAACAAGCTTTCAAATAATGAACGTAAATCCGCCAACAATTTACTGAATATGAAGTCGTATTACTTCGAAAGTAATTACATCTGTCGCTTTGATGAATGCAACTGTTATGGAGCTATTCATTTGAATAAGTAGATGTAAATGAATATTAATGTTTTATTACATATGGTGACAATCGAGCAAACAGCCATTGGAATTCGCCAAAATAGCGAAATGATCATGCCCCTAGACATCTAAAGCAGACGCGAAATACGTGTATGGTTTTTACTTGTATTTGAATTTGTGTTGAATCTATAAAATATTGTATAAATCTATACTAATTAGAAACAGAGAAACTTTGTATTTTTATATCTATTGAAATAACTCAACAAATACTGGGTCGATTTAAATAAAATTCTTTCATCATTAGAAAGCTCCATTATTCCCGGGTAACAAAGGTTATATTATTTAATTCCACGCGGACGAAGTCGTAATATTATAGAGAAACGTGGTATTTTTGTATGTGTTGAGATAACTCAAGAACTACTGGATTTTTAAACCGATTTCAACAAAGTCCATGCGGACGAAGTCGCCGACAAGGTTCAATAAAACAATAAGTATACTATATTTTTTTCTATTACGTCAATGTTTCTCGGATTATACTTCGTTTTATATCTATAAATACAATTAGAAGCAACCATAATAATTTGATTACGGTACAGAAATACAGGGCTCGGAAATTCATCATTAGTGCTCGATTCGACGGACCGTAATATCGTCCGGTCGCAGTGTGCTGACGTCCGGCTAACATATACATATACGAGTATTATATTTATGTATAACGAAGTTTGCGGTCACGTATATATAACGTGACCAGACGTCCCGTTTTGAACGGGATTGTCCTGCTTTACAGTCATGTGTCCAGGTGTCCCTGGAAGAATCTTCGGGACGCCAAATTGTCCCGTTTTCGCACACCGCGGGTAAATTCGAACCGAGATACGACACGACAATAGCCGCGACGAGAGTGGCGAAAACGTTATCGCGCTTTGTTGGCTAGTTTTTTCTTTCACTTTATATACGAAATTAGATGGGCAAAATACGTGATTCGTCGATACAATGAAAATTGTGGTCACGGCTTGCACCGAACCCTATAACCGGGGCTGAAAACTATAGTTATCCTGTTTTAAGTCCATTAAAACGGTATGGTCACGTTACGTATATATCAATAAATATTAACCTGTAACAGAATTATAACAGATTGATAAACTTTATTGAAAGCAATCTGATTCGGTCAAGCTAAAGTTTCTCAGGTCTATTTAATTGATCAATGATTTGGGTTTGTGTACGTTAAGATCAAAAGATAACAATTTGGAATTGCTTCGTTAAATTGAATTAAGTTTATATGATAGAGATTATTGATTACTAATTACAAAGTGATACAGGACCAAATGATATGGGCAAATACAGGGAAGAACGTTACATACCCACTTAAGGCTAATTTTAAAAGGCAATTAACCTGAACATCTTTTGGAAGTTGGTAAAACTTGAATTTGGAAAGTTTGTAAGAAAAAACTTAATTGTAATTTATTACTAATTTTCTGACCTCAAATAAAGTAACGATAAACCAACACTGATTAAATCATCCAAACTAAACATTCTATAAAACTAATAAAAACAACAGCAAATGGTTTTTAATTTAAACATAAACGTATGAAAATTGTTATTAATTAAAATACATTTTCGGCTTAATTTTAAAACGATCGTGTTAATTGTTGTGATTAAACAAGCAATTAACTCTGGTTTCATTCTCGTTTACGATTGCAAGTTTGGTCATTACCTTGGTGACAACTATTTACGGGCATTAAATACTCTACGAACTAAGTGTGGCAACATTGTTTAATATTAAACACTATATAAACTATTGTAGATCTTCTTAGTTTTTTTATATTATAAAGTGGCAAACGAGCAAGCGGCCACATTGATTCGCTGAAATAGCGAAGCGACCGCTGCCCATAGACATCTTCAATTGCAGATGCGGTCCCTACCCTTAATCTAGAGAGGAGGAGACACATAGCAAGAGGATAATTCCTCTTCCGACAAGTCCCCTCCCAAATTCAGTTCCCCTTCCCATCATTTCCTTCTAACAAATCGATAGGAAGGGAAAGTGGACTAAAATTAAGCCTCCATATTTTATATCTAGCAAATTGATGTCAGCGTTGATTCAATTTGATTAAAAAATTATGAAACCAACCAGCTCAATGATACGAGTAATTAATTCGTTTTTGAGGTTATCCTAAGCAAATAACTTTTTTCTTTATTTATAATTTGAGTAGTACATTAAAAATTATAGATTCTATAATATTTAATTCTGCCGATTGAAGAAATATGAGTTCAGCAATGTGCGAACTAAAATCTTCTAATTACAAATAAATAAGCTAAGTTCCGAATGTTATCTTATCGTTAAAACTTTTTATTATTGCGTATATTAAAATTTAATTCCAAACATCCATTTTCAGTTGTAAGAAAATGCAATATTGTGGACCAATATTGATACAAATTGCGGCCACGGTACTACACTCTGGAGACAGATTAATATCAGCCGGCTCTCTATACACGAATAATAAATTGCTTCGACAAGGATCTGCGTCATGAACGA
>QDHC01006066.1:63983-80989 GCA_013186455.1 Papilio dardanus tibullus
TTAAAAACATTTTATTATTAAACTAGCGACCCGCCCCAGCTTCGCACGGGTGCAAATCGGTATAATGCTGATACTAAGAACTTTGTAAGTTGTACAATACTGTAGTACATTTTGATCTAACTTGTAGGATTTAGGCAGCGTTTGCAATGTAAGCGCTAAAAATGTGTGACTTTATGACATCATATTAAAAACCTCTAAATTATCAGTGCTACTCTACTATATTGTGAATGTTTTATACATGAAAACCTTCCTTATGAATCACTCTATCTATTGAAAAAACCGCATCAAAATCCGTTGCGTAGTTTTAAAGATTCAAGCATATATAGGGACAAACATAAAAAGGCGTTATTGTTTTATACTATGTAAAGATAAGGATAAGGATTTCACTAATTAATGTTGAACATTTTAATTATATTTTATTATAGTTAATATTTTTGTCTTTATTTCACTAAGAAATGCATAAGCTTTGTTATTTTATATTATTTCAGCACTTAATTAATTTAACTCTACAATTTTAAAGCTTGTACAAAATTACATGCTTTTAGGCAGTTTTAATTAAGCTCTATAATAATAAAGTACTAGTTAAAAGTTAGCATACACGCTTTTAAAGAGGATGGGGATTTCGTATGTGACGTCATCGAAAACAAATTTGTTGATACATTTGCTCACATTAAGTCGATACTTGAGTAAAATAAACCTCTACAAACGAAGCTTTATCGTGCAATTCCATTAACCAATCACTTGTATTAAAACATTTTATTATCTTATGTTTTAATATACGAGTATGTTTTAATCTACGGAGGAGACGCACAGCAAGAGGATAAATCATCTTCCTTTACGTCCCCTCCCCTTATGAGAAAATGAAAATCTCCCTGGAAAGTAGACTAAAATTAGGCCTTCGGCACCACACTCGTTAGACGAAACACGGAAATGCTTCAATTTTACGTCTGTCTTCTGTGTGGTCGTGGTATTTCACCGGGCGAGCCGGACATTCGTGCGAAGATGTTAAAGTGGACTCTACCACTGTTAAAGAATTTGATTGAATCGAATCTAGTAATTGAAATTAGACCCATCTGATGATGATTAATCAGAAAAATACACATCTTTACCTCCGATGATAAAAATGATGAAAAAAAAAACGTTAGTTGTTTGTAGTTTTGACGATTTTATTATGCTGTGTTTTCACAGTGTAGAGCCACATTTATACGGTCGGTTCATACATATCCTAATTACTCACGGCATCGTTACCGCGTATCCACGTCGTTTGTAAAACATAATGCTGACTCTATCCCTTTCATTAGTACAGATATGCTCCAGTTATTTTCAAAAGAGACATAATTTAGTTGCAACGGTTAAAGTTTAAATGTCTCTTTCAAAATCTGAAAACTGAGTAAATCTAGGCTAGGAGAGTAGAATACTTCATTTGATTGTATGGCTCTATGTTATGGCTGGAATGTGACTGGAATTCAAAATAACTGACTATTCAAGGACTTTTTCTAGCGAAAGCTAAAGAGGCCTCATACTAGAGGCAACATAACGCAAGCTTACTTTGCCTTTGTTAAGGAACCATATACGTTCAATCTCGGCGTGATGAGGGTGTATTGAGGAACCAGAAAAGTACAATTGTTAGAGGCCAAAACACCACCCTGTTTGTGATGGTCACCATTATGCTGTTTGTCGACACCATCACCCAGGGTCAAGACATAACAACTGCAATATAGCTGTTACCAGGTTGAGGACCACGATTTTTTTTTATATTATAAAGTGGAAAACGAGCAAGCGGTCACCTGGATTTGCTGAAAAAGCGAAGCGAGCGCCCATAGACTGCAATTGCAGATGCGTTGCCCACCCTTAATCTACGGAGGAGGAGATGCACAGCAAGAGGATAATACCTTTCCCTATGCATTCCGTCCCCCGCCAATCCACTTCCTCTTCCCAAGAAAAGGATAGGAAGGGAAAGTGGACTAAAATTAGGCCTCGGCACCACACTCGTCAGACAAAACACGGAATTGCTTCCATTTCACGCCTGTTTTCTGTGTGGTCGTGGTATTTCATCGCGCGAGCTTAAAAGATGGCTGAATTGTACTTTTTATTTATTTACAATTTTTGATTAAAAAATTCTTAATCTTAAACGAAATGTATTCTAAATTAATTACATAACATTGTTGCTGGTACTTTATGTAGGTTTATTATGCCCATTTGGCCGGTGAGCGCGGCTCTGTTTATTTTAAACAATGTTTGAGTTTATGTTCGTTAAACAAACATTTACCTGTTATTCAAACTTTACAGAGAGTATGTCGTCACGAATATGTTCAAATTTAATTAATATATTGAATACACGACAAAATATTAAAACACTAGCTGTTGTGCGCGACTTTATCCGCGTGGTATTAAAAAATTTACACAAAGTTACTCGGGGATAATGTAGCTTTCTAATGGTGAAATAATTTTTGTAATCGGTCCAGTAGTTCTTGAGTTATTTCAATACAAACAAAAATACAAAGTTTCTCTCTTTATAATATTAAGTATACAATAAAACAAAATACAATTTGTTTACCTAAATATGTAGCGCCTGCTACCAATATAAAGAGAAAAACTTTGTATTTTTGTATGTATTGAAATATCTCAAAAACTACACGGTCGATTTCAAAAACTCTTTCACCGTTAGAAAGCTACAACCCGAGTACCATTGGCTATATTTTTTAATTCCACGCCGACGAAGTCCCGAACAACAGCTAGTAGATTATAACTGATTTCCTTGGTCAGTTAGATTAGAGCGCGTAATATGCCAGACATATAATTGCGTTAAGTTGCTTCATACAATGTATCATAAAAACTACATGCTTCAATAATGAAACAAAATCAGATATAACGAGAGTGCAATTTAACTTTTGAAATGTAATAACTTTGTTCATTTAAAATGTCAAAAAAGCACATTGTAGAGCCACCATTAATGCTTAACTACCTCGTAAAACTTCTGGATTGCAGTTTACATTTTTGTTAATCATTGTAACTGGATTGTTGTTGTGGATATTATAGTTTGACGTCGTGTATATTTATTTGACGACAATGTCTAAAATATACATTTTACACATTTAAATTGTTGACAGTCCATCACTAGGATCGGTTTTTTAAGAAGTCACTGAGTTTATTTATCATCGTGTAGGTTTCCAAATTATCTTTCTTATACCACATTGGGACGCATCAAGAAAAGAGGTTTCGATGTTTATTAAAAAAACATACAGACGAATTGAGATTCTCCTCCTTTTGTAAGTCGGTTAAAAATAGAATTTGAAGTATATTTTATACCTTTCTCTTCCTATTATTTCCTTATAAGAAAATTACGGGAAAGTGGATTGGCTGGGGAGGTGATGTATAGGAAGAGGTATTATCTTCTTGCTGTGCGTCTCCTCCTCCGTAGATTAAGGGAAGGCAACGCATCTGCAATACAGATGTCTTTGGGCAGAGGTCGCTTCGGATACTGGTGGTCACTTGCTCGTTTGCTTTGTATTATACGAGTAAAAAGTGACTTTTCTTCTCTAGTTAAAGTTTAGTATACGAGTTCATCAACCTTTCAATAGTTAAGAGAAAATAAATAAAACAAATTAGTCCACACTTGTGTTGATCGTACTCTCCCGACCGAATCATCTCGACTAATCTTTACGAATCCATTTCACAAAGTAACATTAGAATTGTGGCGGGACATAAATCCAATAAATCCCACCTACTTAATCAGCGGCCCTTGTCAGACGTACCGATTTTTTCTTTCTCCCCGACACAGCGGTTTTACGTTCATCGAACGGTGTAAAGTGGAGAAATCCTATTCTAGCATTTAGTCTTACTGCTTCAACGTTTCTTTACGAAGTTTCCTTTATGAAGACAACTTTAACAGCTCTGATGTATTAATTAAAAGAACAATTAACTCTAGAAGTAGTAATTGAGGTTATCCAATAAAGAATACGATTCGAATAAAACTTTCTTTTCCTAAATCCGTCAATACGTTCAGAACACAAGAACGAAATGGATATGTGTGATAAATGATATGCCTTAGAAGGAAGTAAATTCAGTTTTGACTCTTGATGGAGATGTAAAAAGCGTATACATTTGTTAAAATATAATTATTGCAGAATACTTTCAGAGTTTATTATAATTCAATTTTGTTTTATAAAATAAAGCAGCCAAAAAGAGAGACATGGTAACCGCGTTATACCGGATAATAATGTTTCGACGGCTAAGTGAATTTTGTCATTGTGAAATGTATCCTTTATTGAGACGTCCTTTTATTCTTTAACTTCGTTTATATTGTACATGAACGTGCGAGTATATTTGATTATTGCTGGTTGGTTACGTTAGTTAGAAATGTTAACAAACAGTATTAAATGTATTTAAAATAAAAGACCAAAGGTAATGGAAATTGTGAAGATATTTACAGATTATGAACGCTCGGTTTCGCACGTAATTCCAGTACCGGCCCTAATTTTCTACGTGTACGCTCCAACTATTGTGACGACTGGAGCGTTTAAACTGAATTGGACTAAATTGATTGTAGGAGATTAGAATGTAATGTGCAAGTTATGATAGCCTGGTACACGGAAGACAAGAATTTTATCTTACAATGGATTGTTTGAATTAATTGTACAAGGAATTTATTAATTTTGCAAGACTGTAGAGCAGAAATCTATTCCTGTAAGAAATCAAAGGAAAAAAGTAAAATAAGAAAGCCGAATAAGAGGTAAGTTGGTGTAATTCGCAAGTTCGTGATCTTTATCAATGATTTTTTGTGCTTTTTTGTGCACGCTTTTATTAAAAGTGTGCACATTGAACAATAACTTAATACCAGTAACTTAATACATGAAGACAAGGGCTGCGTAGGTTGCGGGAAATGAAATTAAGTCGTCTTTGCCTACGTTTGGGTCAAGGGTGAAATTGTAGGTTATTTTAACAAATATTTAGTAACTCAGACAAGTTTGATTCTTAGAGAATACCTAAGAATGTAATTTGAAAGCCCGATCTATCTATTAAGCTTCGTTTTCTTTCTTTTTATTTGGCTCTTTTTGGAAAAATAGTTATTTATTCCATAACCAATTATTTTGACGGCTGTGAATTTCAAAAAAGGATTTTTTTTATTTTTTTAAAAACTTTGGAATTGAAATAAAACTAATTGTTCGCATGAAAAACATTGTAATTCTTCGTACAAAAATAATTCGCAATTTATGTAATTAATAATTAACAAAAACGAAGGAAATTCTAGAAAAGAAAATATCCGTTTCATTTCCTAAGTATTTTATATTCATTTGTTAATTTAAGACTTAATTAGAAATAAATAAAAAGTATTATCCTGCTGAAAATTTTCTAAAAGAATTGTGAAATAAAATACTTTTTCTAGCGAGGCTTCTTTAATTGGTCGTTTCTTTCAAATTGTCATCTTAAATATCTTGTTTTTGTTTCATAATAACCTTTTAAAAATTAAATACAGTAAGAAATGAGAGGTTTTTATTTATTCAGAGGAAACGAAAAATGAAACAAAGGTATTTCATAAAGATGTTAAAAACCCGATTAGAAATTCCATGGTATTTAAAAAGACAGTGGTGCTCTATACAAGTTTAAACAGTGATGAAATTATTCACAGCAAATTGTAGATTGTATTGATGATCACCTCCTCATGTGTTTGTAAACCGATCCTCCGTCATCTCCCCCTACGTCGTCACCTCCTTTTAATCATTTCACATTTCACGCAATCCGCCAATCTACTAGGACGACACCTACCGGTATAACCATCCAGATTCAAATTCAAAGTTCATGTAAATGCCCCTTGATTCTTTCCTTTAAAAACAAAATATCCGTTTTAGAATTATTAGTATAGACGAGAAAGGCAATTTAATGGTCATCCGCTTTCGAACATAAATCACAAAAGGGACGCCTATGTGAAATTAATGATTTTCATTTGGTGTAATATACTGGTTCCATTGAAATATGTCTAATATATCCCTCGTGTAACACGTAGGTCAGAGGTTAAGTTAAATATGAGCTATTGAGTTTTATATTCTATCTATATACTCGTATATAAAAGAGTAAACTGACGCAACTATCAACGCACAGCCAAAACTACTAAGTCTAGAGACTTGAAATTTTGTACTGATTACTATTATTACGTAAGGGGTGCAATAAAAAAGGATTTCAAGAAATTTGACCCCTAAGGGTCCAAAATGCGGATCCAAAGTTTGTATGGAGCAACGTGATTCCTTTGTCAGAATTACCAGGCACCTGTAGACGGTGAATGAGGCATCAAGTTGGTAAGTGCCATTTCATTCTTCCATTACAATATTTCGCCACCCTTTCTGCAGGCGTAGTTTCAGGGTAGGTTCTGCCGACCCGAAATCGTATTTCTAGTGCACAAAAGAAATAATAAATACTAATGTATCATATCGTGTTTATTCTTTAAGATTTTTTAGAAGCTAGTAATAATATCAAGGTTATAACGAAAATAAGACCTTTCTACTGTTGAAAATAACGTAACAAAGAAACAACTGTTGCTAAGTGATATAACTGTAATGATAAATTGAATAAAACCTCTATACTAGGCTCGTATTTTTTCAGACTCTGAAGGTCGCTTAGAGGTCAGACTGGCGCCGTAATAAAATTGTTACGCTCCTTGATTACCCTTGTTATAAATATATTTTTACCACACATTACTTTCTGTATTTTTACAACATTTTTTATAAGATTCCTCATAATTTAACAGCAAACTTGATATCAGATGGCGCTAAGAAATCGGGCTTCAATAGTTTCCCAATCGATCAAAGGACTTAGGTAGTTCTTATGTCTACATTTCTATGAATTAAACAATCACTAAATAACGATTATGAGTACGCTAGAGGAAGGAATAATCACCATTATAATGTTATCTATCTTTTTCTTTTTGACAATATTGGAATCCAAACACGTATTACGTGAAAGTTTTGATTACGCGAACGCGATAGTCGGTCTAGCTACTTCCGCTGTTCCTAGTATTTGTAATTAATATCGTGCAAACATCAATGAGATTAATGTCCTTAGACCAAAGCAATAATTACTAGTCACATTGAGGCGTGTCACTAAATAACATGACATTAATTTTCTCAACGTTTCAAATTAACGCGGTGATTTATCAGCGAACCCATAACCGAAGCCTCTGATGACACATGTTAAAGACATATGCCATTTACTAAATTACAATAACATCCACCATATATTTTAATGCGACTATTCTGCTTATATTATAAATTCAAAAGTTTCTTTGAAGGTGAAATACCACGACTACATAGAAGACAGGCGTTAAATGGAAGCTATTCCGTGTTTCGTCCGATGAGTGTGATGCAGGAGACCTAATTTTAATAAACTTCCTCTTCCCATCATTTCCTTACAAGGAAATGATGGGAAGAGGAAGTGGATTGGCGGAGGAAGGGACGCATACGAAAGGAATTATCCTCTTGCTCCTCCTCCGTAGATTAAGGGTAGGGAACACGCCTTCAACTGCAGATGTCTATGGGCAGTGGTCGCTTCGCTATTTCAACGAATCTTGGTCGCTCGCTCTTTTGCCACTTTATAATATAAAAAAAAACATATTATAAATTCGAAGTTTTAAAGGTATCTTCAACACAGTTTAACGGATATTGATTAGATTTATCACATATGCGGAACGTAGCCGGGTAGAACGCATAGGCTCCTTTTTTATTCCACGCGGAGAGAGGGCGACAGCGGGCACATGATACTAACTCTCGATTACTCATACTAAATTCACTCCAAGGTATAGTAGTTAGTTTATGAAACAAAAACTCTGAACCAGTTTTTACCCATTTTATTATGACAAGGCTCGACCGTGTTTTCTTCTACCATTTAGTTTTATATATTTGTAAAGCTTTTGAAAGGTTGGGTGTTGTCTAGTCCACGTATATTGTCTATTTGATTGATACTACTGCAAAGTGTATAATAAATGTTTTGATTCAATACACTGTTGAAAACTATCCAACGGAAAGTAAAACGACTTCGACTATAGAGAAACGGACTAAGCAAACAGCTGTTGTAATAAAAAAATGTGTCACTTTTCTCGAAGATGAGGTAAAGATAATCACATAGAATATCAAGCAGACACCTAATTTTTAAAGTTAGTTAACGCGTAGTGACTTAAATGTACACGCTCAAAGCACACAATCAAACAAATCAGAACTTAAGCCTTGTACGCAGGATAGTATTTTAGTCGAGTAGCAAGAAGCAAGTATTCGAACAAAGGATTTACTAATCTACTCTACTAAAATGTTGCTGTTCGGACACGTTTAGTAACTAAATTACTATCCTTACGCGTAGGTTTAGGCTTAAACGAGTCCGAACAGTACTACAATAATTCCTTTGTTCGGATAAACGTTCCTTGCTACTCGACTAAAATACTATCCTGGTTTTAGAGTTAGAGTTTTTATTTGACAGACAGGCATACGTGTGACAGGTCCTGTCTCTTAAAAGTCAAAGTAAAACGTTTTCAATGTTTATGTCGGTCATAACATGTCGTGCGCCATTTGTGAGCACTCACCCGGCCGAGCGTTCGCAACTTTTACTAACGGCCAATTTTTTTGTATGAAAAAAAAATATTTTAAAACAATAGTTTTCCCGTCAAACCAACCAACGAACGATGGAATTTTTTTGGGGACGAAAACAGTTATACTTTATGACACTGCTGCTTAATTTTGTTCGAGGACAAAGTTTAAAATAGTTTAAGCTTTTTTTGCTAAGTAAAATTAATTAAACAATGTAAATAGTTGTCTATTTTGTAAACACTTAGACAAAATTGTTCCTCTAGTATAGCTAATGTCTATGGGCATCGTCGAGTTGGTACGTTAGTGTTCCCGACCCTCTTTTGACCCCTTCTTTCATAAAAAAAAGTACGATTAAAAAATCCTATTTTTCAACATTTAAATGAGACATATCACGTTGTATTACAATCTAGTTTTGAGAATAACTTTCGTGTATCGTTTACACTTAAAATAAAAAAAAAAATGTGTAACAAAATTGCGGAATCGGTGAAAATGTCACAGAATAAAATGAATTGGAAAACTCTATTCAGTTCTTGCGTAAAATTGGAAATGTCCAAAAGCAATAGGCCCGATACATGTTCAGGTTTCAGTTTGTTAAATGAAATAGAAATATATTTATTAAGTAATAGCTTTTACTCGTGACTTCGTCCGCACATCAGTATAAATTATATAAATAATCTTTGTTACTTAGTGATGTACATAATTGACGCTGAGTTAGAGTGTATAAAAAATCCCTAGTCCTAATTTAAGTCTACTTTCCCTTCCTATCCTTTTCTTATAAGGAAATGATGGGAAGGGGAAGTGGATGTGACGGGGGAGACGTATAGGAAGAGGAATTATACTCTTGTGCGTCTCCTCCTCTGTAGATTATGGGTAGGCAAACGCATCTGCAATTGCAGATGTCTATGGGTAACGGTCGCTTCGCTATTTCAGCGAATCCAGATGGCCGCTTGCTCGTTTGCCACTGCCACTTTTCATATTACTAAAAAACTAAAAAATACGATTTATATTTTACGGTTAGAATTTTATTATTGTCCAAGCATTAAAAATAAGCTGAGCTGAATTTTAAGTAGGAAAAAACATTACAAGGCTAACCCTTAACTTTATCTAAAGAATGCGTCTCGAAGGTATTTTACGAGGTTGTCATAAACCTCGTTAACTTTGGGACACGACATAAAATAAGGCAGTTCAGTAAAATGCTCTTCATTTAGACACTGGCGAGCAACTGGTGAAACTTTACTATCTTTTTTTATAGCGCTCCTTCGAGATGGATTGGCCGTCACAAATACATCCTTCAAATGTATATGATTTAGTCATTCTTACGAAATTCATATAAATATAGTGAATATAATATAAGGCCATTAGAGAACCCCAAGAAACAAAACAAAAACAATATTAGATAACCCCAACACTGGTATTGCATAACTGAATATATATTTTTAAATAACAAAAAAATATTCTGAAACCCAATAGGTATGAAATACACAGATATTTTGAAACCAAACGAGATACAACTACTACGAGACCCTAACTACTATTTTTAGTACAATAAAATGCCAACAAGAAAACAATGAAGTAAGAGTGCGAGATTAAATGTTTTTGCAAGGAGCTAAGCGGAAGTAATGTGCATACATTATTCCAGCTCCAGTAAGCCGCTGCGTCGAGTTGTCTGCCCCTGTTTACATAGCTCGCTCCACTTTGAATCATTTCATACCACAACTTAGAAGCTTTTTTCACTAAGCGACTGAAGACCGGTTACCATTACTATCAGTGAAAATATACGCTAGTCGTGGAGTTGCGGAAAATGGAGCCCATCATGGGTCGAACTACATTACACTACTAATATCAATGAAGTTATTTATAGTATTTTCCAGGACTTCGACCGCGAAGAATTAAAAATATCTTAGTAAATATCATATATGTTCTTCCAGGATATATTCTACATCTGTGCTCATGCAGTCTTCGGGCATGCCCTTTCAGGAGATACCTTCTAAAAGACTTAAAACTTTCGGTTTTATATTATTAGTTAGTTTTATATTCTCGGTAATATTTTAAATGTTCCTTTTGAATTAGGTAAAACGTTTCACGTTTAGCTCAGTTTCCAGCGAGTTAAATGAGACAGTTACAAATTGTGCTTTGCTAAAGCATCTCACCTCGACCTCTCGAGTGTTTCATTTTGTAGGATCTCATTGCATTGCTATGAAAATCTAATGCAATATAACTAAACACTTGAAATACTAAGCTACAAGTCCGACAGTTACAACTTAATAATATCCTCTTAGAAATCCTGTTTGGAACCAGTTTTGGCATCTCTATTTCTGGTGTAAGCCACTAACGTTTTAAAACAATGACATAAAAATCTATCAATTGGCTATTAAAGTATTTAATACTTATTATATTCAAACTTTTACTTTCCAAATTTTCTCCCTGTTAATTTTTTATAAGGTGTGGTCCGTGGCTAGTTTTTTTTATTAAAAGCTGGGCAACGAGCACCGGAAAAACCGAGGTGATAGTCAACGCCCATGGATATCTGCAACACCAGAGGAACCACATATGCGTTGCCGGCCTTTTAAGAGGTCAAGAGGTGATACGCTCCCTTCCTGCACGGAACACTGCACGTTTAAAAACTAAACGTCTGTAGCCGACTTAAAATAAAAAAAACACTATGTATATGTAGTTTAAACAATATTAAGTATTGATTTAATATTCAATTTTGTAATCTCTTTAGCGCAGTTGAACTGCACAGTTAAAAAACAGAACGTCTGTAGCCAGTTTTAAAAAAGTACGAAATCAAGAATTCGTGATGGAAATGTTTAATTTAAAATACAACTTTGACATTTGTCTGTGCAATCGCATAAACAATTGCATTCGGAACGTATCGTGAATGTAAAACATTAATTACCGGTAATGATTGTATTTAAATCATATCTTGTTGGAAACATCTGCTCCAGAATAAATTATTGTTCGATTAAAAATAAATTTCTGTTATGCCAGATACATCTTTTGAAAAATACGAATGAATTTTTATATCTATCTGTTGGTTATTGATTTGTTTTTACGGTGCTGCAATTTACACGAAGAAATACGCATTATGCCGCACTGGCCCAGCATGGTTAACTATAGCCTAGGCTCCCCTAACGTAGAGCAGACCCCGAGTCCCTTGGGACGTCGTAAAGTCTCTAAAGTCTTTGATCATGTTGCTTATTGATAATTTTCCTTGTTAGAAAGTTGTTCTGCATAATTAAACGTGAAATTAAATAAAAAGATAAACGTAAAAGGTCCGATTAATTATTTTTTTATTGAATTCGCACAACAAAATATCTCGTTTATTGTTAAAAGAAAATCGTATTATGGATCTTTTTAATTAAAATATTCTTTTATATCTCTTCATTTTATCAAAGGAAATATACAAACATATTTTTACTTCATTTCATTAAGTTTTATTTTAATTTTGTAAAGTAAACTTGAAAGCGGAAAATATGAAATATTTTCTTTGCTTTATATTATCTATGCCAAGTAATACTTTCTTCGTCATAATTTTAATGTTAGAACGGTCCGTTGCATTTTGAATACAAAATAGATAAAATGTTTTTACAGAATGTATTTTTTCTTGACGAGTAACATTTTAAGAGCGTTAAAGTATTTAAAACTGAAACTTACAATAAATATTTTCTGTTTGAAAAAATGTAGTGTTAAAAAAGGTATAAATGTTTCTCCGCACAATCTTTTTTAGTCTACTAACAGAACAAATTGTTTCCTACAAAAGCTAAATAAGTTAAGAATTTGTAAGCTAGATAAGCAGATTCCTCAACCTCGTCGAAAGGAAATAGAATGTAAAATGTCGTACGCTCCTAAGTAGGACTTCATTTTGTATTCTGCTTTCGGTGAAATTCTCTAAATTCCCTTTGGAATTATAAAATATTACCCAGAAATGGGTTGTATTTGGGAATTTTTGTACTGGAGATTTATAGAAGACTCTGATTGAATTGTAACAAATCTTTGAAAGTAAATAAGTTAACGATTAATATTGTAATTAAAAACTTAAAAAAAATTGCCAAAAATGTGGTTTAACATCACTTTTAAACTACATTTTTATCAAGACTTTTCTCCTGTTAATCAAAAATATTGGAAAAAATGTTCTCAATTGCAGGTTTCCTACATAACTTATTTGATTAGAATTACCATTGTTATTAGAAAGATGAGGAGGAGGATTAGAATTAAGCCTCCGTTATGTTGTTTTGTTTCTCAGCGAATGAATTACTTGACTGCAGCGACATCTCTGCTCTTATTTATACTGATTTGCATAATTATTTCAACGCTTTCGCATGTTCTAACGTGCATCAATGTTTATTTGAACTGTTAATCTCATTGTGGGTTTCGACTGAAACACTAATCGCAGTTTTTTTACGTTATAAGTCGCTTTAATCACACAATTACAAATAATTGTAGATATATGAATTTGTTCTATTTCTACGTTTTTTTGCGCCCAAAAAATAAGCGCTCGTGTGTATAAGTGCTAACATTTGTTAATTAAAAAAAACAATAAATCAATGTGATTAGTGATAGTTAGCTTTGTAAAAAGTTTATAATATGAAGCGAGGAGAATTCGTTTTTGAAACAGCGAAGCGATTGATGTCCGTAGACTTATGCAATTATTACTAGAAAACAGTAGAAATTACTAGAAACTTTCGAAACCAACAAACTACTAAAAGATCCACGTTGTGGACGTCGATGTGTTAAGATTATATTTTTTAGTTAATTTGAAAGAAAAATATTTTTCAAATGGCTCAATAATACAAATTCATAATTAACGACTAAAAAGTATGCCGCAAAGATTTTGTTTTATTATTTTCCTAAAAGTAAACATTAATATTCAACTTACTGAAATAAAATATTTTTGCTATTTAAAAATACACATTTTATAATATACAAAGTGTCTAAAAATAAGAGGATCATACGCGAGTATGTTGAAAACAATAGCCCGCTGCAGACAAGTTTAAAACAAAAGCATATAGGAAGTTATACGGAAACAATTGTTCATGAAAAGTTCCCCAAAACAAAACAATCTCACTGAAATACATCCGCCATTCTGTTTCTTTTATTCTTTCTACTATGTATTTACTACTCAGTTCACATGTATTGTGCTTGCGTTCAAGTTAATAAGAACTTTTATGTTTTAAATGTGTTTAAATAACTAAGGTTATTCCCGAAATACCTCAGTATTATGGACAGTAGTAGAGCCCGCTTTAACATCTTCGCACGAATTGTCCGGCTCGCCCGGTGACATACCACGACCACACAGAAGACTCGCGTCAAATGGAAGCTGTTCCGTGTACAGTCTGTAGAGTTTGGTGCCGGAGCCCAAATTTTAGTGCAGTTTCCCTTCCTATCCTTTTCTTATAAGAAAATGATGGAAAGAGGAAGTGGATTTGGCAGAGGAAGGGACGTATGGGAAGAGGAATTATTCTCTTTCTCTGCGTCTCCTCCTCCGTAGATTAAGGGTAAGCAACGCTTCTGCAATTGCAGATGTGTAAGGGCAACAGTCGCTTCGCTATTTCAGCGAATCTAGGTAGCTGCTTTTTCGTTTGCCACTATAATATAAAAAAAAGTATTTGCGCTTATTTTTTTGCGATAAATACAAAACTAGTTTAGGACAGAAATAATTTGCAGAACCATTTATAAAAGCTTATAGATTACTAAGTTAAAGTTTTTAAATAGACGGACAAAGTCACGGGGAACAGCTAGTGTTTACTAAAAGCGGAAATCATTTTGTATCTAAAATATCTAAAGTATTTTACAGAACAAATTCCCGAAACTCGAAAGCTTTTAGGAAGTTCGCAGTACAACTGCAAATTTTGATAGAAACTTTTATCGAAGCAATTCGCCTCAAATACTGAGCTTGTACTGTTTTTTTATTCACATTTTATGTTGGTGTTTTCTTTAATTTAACACGTTTCATAACAACACATTGTTAAACGGAAAAAAGTTTCACTACATAGTATAAAAGTCGCTTTCTCTGTCCCTATATCCCTATGTATGCTTACTACATCTTTGAAACTACGCAACTGATTTTGATGCTGTTTTTTTTAATAGATAGATCTATAAGTAGCGGTCCGCCTTGGATTCGCACAGGTGCAATGCTAATACTAAATACACTATAGAAAAACTTTGAACGTTGTTTTATAGTATGTAGTGAAGTGATGTAATGTATTCAATATCAGCATTGCACCCGTGCGAAGCCGGGACAAGTCGCTAGTTTCTAACGCTTTAAAATCAGATACTTTAAAAAAATGTTTTGCAATGTCATTGAATAGTAACAACCTGCTTGTTTTATAAACAAAACTATCTAAGATACTCGTGCTTAGAGATTTTTTCATCTTTTTCTTTACTTACGTTCTAGTATACTGTTTCTTCAAGCTCATTAGAGTTTGCGACGACCATTGTCTGTTTGTTTGTTTGTACAAATCTCACTACCCCTTGACCGTGCTCGTATCTTTATACCGTAGACCTTCACTGCTACTTCTCTTGTACTAACATATTGTCATTCCTTTAATTATCTTTGACAAAACGGAGACTACAATGTATTATAACAAGGGATGTCAGTGAAACTCTAAGTTAAAATCAACAGAAACAGTAAAGAGTTTAAGAACAATGGAAACGTCTTTAAGACATTACGAAAATAAGTTAAGTTATAAAATATAACATACTGATGTTATGCATGCTAAAGTCCAGATGGATGTCTGTTAGGAGATATCTTCTGAACAGTGGAACAGATCTCTTAAGAGTTTTACATACATTCAAGAACACATACGCTATTTAGTACATTTTTTCAACTCCGCGCGGTTGAAGTCGCGTGCAACTGCTAGTATATCGTAAAATATTAAATTGTCACGTCAGTTATCACTATAGTATGAACACTAACACAAGTTGGTACATTGAACATTTAGTACAATATGTGATCTACAAATACCAGACACAATGTCAATACGACAGTTTATTTTTATACGTCCCTTGTGTATTACAGTGACCATGTTGATATTAGTCCAGGACGTAGAAAGAGAAAGATATAGAAATGGTCATGGCTTATACATTAGTGGGACAAAAATCCATATACATTCATAGCTATGCTGTGACGGCTTTAAACCAATAATATCATGTCTTTTGTTCTTTGTCAGGCACGTATGACAAATTGCTTCACCCAAAATCCGCTTGGAGCTCCACATTCCCATATGATACTTCACATTTGTCTGCGTCCGGGTTTTGGACTCAGAAAAAAAAGGGGCCAAAGGGCCATGGTCCATGGTCTTTGTCACGTTACGTATATTTAGTATAAATGTGCTGTCAGTAAGACGTGTAAATAACAGATTTACTTTTCTTTATCTATGGTCTAGGAAAACATTAACGTTCTGAAACATTAGAACGTCTTTCCCAACTATAGTCAAATCTCAATTCAAACGACTGTTGCTAACCCCTTTTTTAATAGATACAACAATTTATTATTGGTCGTTATTATTTTCCAAGAATACGCCTACTCTGATACATTTATATGTATGCGAGCTTGTGTTCGCAAAAATACATTACTATCCTATCAGTTGAAAAAAAATCACGGTCACCTTATTAAGGGGTTATTACGTCCAATACTCGTATTAAAGAAACCCCAATAAATATTTATGTAAGAACATTTACGATGCCGGAGGCGCTCTATAAGAATCTTTGATGATCAAAAACTAAACGATTATCTATAAATACATCAAGAATATCGATTTTAGGTGATTCTAAATGTTAAATTTTAGGTTATGTTTCCAGCAACATTACTATTAACAAACATAAAACATAATTATTTGTTCAAGAGTTGCACTATTAAGCTTTATTACTAAATACTAAACTTAAAAGTCTTATATTTTTATATCTTTTGATATTAATGAGTGGAAGAATATCGTTGAGGCGACGTCGTGAAGCTGGACCTGCTTCAGCTAAAAGCGAACAATTGGCAGGAGACAGCTCAGGACAGGCGACGATGACGCTCTCTTGTTTTTGAGGCCAAAACCCACTTCGGGTTGTTGCCCCAGCAGTGTAAGTGCAAGAAAATTAACGAGCAAGCGGAAACCTGAAATCTGGATAAGCAAACGCTGCCTTTAATCTTGTCACATCAATTAAAAGATTTAAGATGCATTTTTTATCGTACTGCACAGAGATTGAAGAGAAATGGGTATTCCCCGTTCCTATTCGAATTTGATAAATTCACAACCCTTTCTCATCCTTTCCTTCTTATAAAAAGGAAAGAAGGCGAAGAGAACTTTCAAATTACAATTGTAAATCTTACATTTTTACAATTTTCCAAATAAGACGTGAATATAATTAAAGGTAGCAAAGGTTGCGGCGCTATGCATAAGGAAATGTAAATTTTCATTCATTTATTCAATTGCGGCAAGGTAATGTAAT
>QDHC01006066.1:95556-110404 GCA_013186455.1 Papilio dardanus tibullus
TTCGTGTTTGTTGCGATATTGAGTTAAGTTCTCATATAAACTATTCATGACTGTTGAAAATTCGATATATTGTTATCTAAGGTTAATATAATAAAACAAACAACATAATCTGCATCATAAGCATCTGCATAATAATGGTCAAACTGTATTTTTTGAAAGCATCTACTCCAAAAAATAGTATTGTTCAATTTATATCTATACTAATATTATAAAGAGAGAAACTTTGTATTTTTGTATGTATTGAAATAACTCAAGAACTACTGGGCCGATTTCAAAAATTCTTTCACCATTAGAAAGCTACATTATCCCCGAGTAACATAAGCTATATTATTTAACTCCATGTGGACGAAATCGCGCACAACAGCTGGTTATTTTAAAATCTTAGCATATATTCAAGTTTACAATATTATAATAGCGTTGCGGAAAGTCATCAAGTCGATCTCAAGATAGATCGACGATAATTAAGTACTGTTCCAAATGTCTTTGCTACATGGGTTGCAATAAAGAGATCGGTAACTGAAGACAATTACATTATCCTAGTCTTTATATGTCAGGACTTAAATTTTTTAGATAATTTAATAAAATAGGAACACTTGGCAACAAAAGTAGGAAATTTTACGTATAAAATAAAGTGCCGCCATCGTTTGAATGGAAATCGACAATTCCCTCCAATAGTATCCATTGACGCGCCACTACCATTGTGCACAATGGAAACTTTCCTGTCAGCTTTATTGATGACCGCGGACTGCAGCTATAGTCCGTTACAGTTGTCTGACCCGGTGGGTAAGTCAAATTAAATCATAATAGATAATTAAAAAATTATCCCTGCAAAAGGTGATCCAAGATCCGTGGCGTATCTGTCTGGTCGTGTGACAACACGTAGACAACAACACTCCTATGTAGGTCTTGCATGGTTTTTGATAGATCTAACCATGATAGCAGCGACATCTTTATTATTATTATTTTATATCTTGATTCACTGAATTAGCGAAGCGACCACTGCCCACAGACATCTGCAATGGCAGATGTATTGCCTTCCCTTAATCTACGGAGGAGGAGACACACATCACGAGGTTAATTCCTCTTCCTATACGTTCCCTTCCCCGCCAAATCCACTTCCACTTTCCTTCATTTCCCTATAAGAAAAGGATGGGAAGGGAAAGTGGATAAAAATTAGGCCTCTGGCACCACACTCATCAGAAAATACACGGAATTGCTCCTATGTCACGCTTATAGTACGACAAGTTTATCGGGTCAGATAAGCTTGTCGCACTATAGCTGCATCTTTTGGTGAATAATCGACGGATTACAGTAATATCTGTCTTTATCTATTCAATTTTTAACACTCTATTATACTTTGGTTTGATAAATTAAAACCGATTCAGTGATTATTTTTCGTTCTACATTTTGAGCAGTTTTATTACAAAATCGTTTAAGCATAATCTTAATTTAATTGTTACTAAGTGAGACATTTGATTTATTCTGATTTGACATTATATTTTCAAATAATATATGCTATATTGATCATGATATATTCTTTCCGTACGACGATGATGATGGAATCGACAAAAATGTATGAAACTGACATTGACGTTCGATATCTCACACGTGACAATCACATGATTTTATCGAATGTCAATGTCAGTTTCATACATTTTTGTCGATTCCATCAGCGACATCGCCGATCGAATAGCATGTTGGGTAAGCCCACTAAGCTGATGATTCAATTTTTTTATTAAAACTTGATTAAAATTTACTTGCATTATTCTTCAATGCTTTGTTAAACTACAATACTCAAGTTTACTTGTTTTTTCCTAGATAATGTTTAAAGTACATTAAATGATGTATACTAAATCCATATTTTATGTACTTACTAAAAGCGTCGCGAGCTTAACGAAGCAATGACTTTGTGAAGAGTTTAAAAAGCTTTTTAAAAGTGGAAATGACGATGAAAAGTAGTTTTATTTTTAAAAAGGTTTCCTTTGTAAGATAATTTTACGTTTTATGTTAAAAGAATGAAGTCATTTGAGTATAATATACTGTAAATGTCTACATAACGTTATAAGAAAAATATATACAAATACACACTAAAAAATATATCAAAAAATCGAAACCCGCCGGCAGCGGGACTTCGGGTCCAAGCTACCGGTGGTTAGGGTTGCAGAGTAAGGAACTTCATCACGATGCGAGCCGTGTCCAGGACAGCTGCCTTCTGTAGCCGACCCTTCAGAGACCAAGTTAGAGACTTTCTGGGTGTTATTTTATTTATTGTTACTTATACATTGTTATTTTAATCATAATTCTCCCACGGTTTTATTATAAATCTTTGACATTTCATATTTAATACCTATTAATGTTTATTGCTATTTTTTATTTAATTTATTCATAAGTTACGTAAAATTATGTAGGGATTTGTAATTAATAAATGTATTATGTAACAAAATGAAGGCTTTATTTACATTGGCCATAACACGCTGCGCCGTTCGCCTCCGCTCAACTGTCCGAGCGTTCACAAACTTTTGCTTCTCTCAACATTTTTTTTTGTATCAAATTGTTTTGAAAACGTTTAAAAACGCAACGCCCATTTCATATGACACGGGTTGAATTTTTTATAGAAACATATCACGAGTAACAATAGCGTGGAATATGCGGATAAAAATAAAATATTTATTTTCAATACTTGACAAATTCATATGAATTTTAAGCTCATAAAATGTCACAGGTAACTAGATATTGGCTCAAATTTGACCTGTTGGACTTAAGTTACATTAAATTAAAACAACTTAGTAACGCCTTTGTAAAAGTTTCTTATGGTCCTTGTCGTGTTTTCTTTACGCAATTTTCATTTTGTACGTTCTCTGACAGGACTCATTGTGATAGCAACTCCCTCACCGGGTCAAATATGTTTATTTCACTATAATATAATACGATCCGTAATCAACATGGCGGTCATAATGTATTGTTACTTAGGGACGTATGATAGATCGCCCGACCTGATTGCATTAACACTTTTATTTACTGCCTCTGATTTTATCCCGAATATTTTCATTGTAATACAAGAATATTTCTTTGCCATATAAACCAATTTAAAAATTAACAGCACTATAGAAAGGGTTCCTAAGTCACAATTGTTCTGCCAATGTCTAATCAAGAAGATCGTATGTCAACTATTTTCAAAGAGCGAACTGTAAATTGGACAGTCTAACTGACGCGTTTAAGCATTAATCGATGACTAAGGAAGACCTTTAGTGTACATTCAATACTAAACATAAATGAAAACCGGTCCTTTAATTAACATGTTGTATTAATTATATTACTTTGTCAATAAAAGTTGAACCTCAGCTTGATTTTTGATCTTGTCCTGATTGGTTTCGGTCAACAAAATCAATTTAAAATTATTGTTTGTTGAACGCGGTAATGTCGTCGAATATTTTCATTGTTATCGGAACACTGAAATACTGTTCTGATGAGTTTGAGATGCTATCTAAACATCTCTACCAAAAGTTATATTAAATAACTTATTTTTCTATGCGAATCTTCCCCCAAAATTTCATTAAAAGTTTTTAAGACAAAAGGCGCCGGCGATTGGAGATATTCCAATATCAGTTTAATATAAAACAGCTATTTACAGATATATTGGGGATATAGACATAATTATTTTAACATTGTAGGGTAGAAATAGAAACCATTCAGAATAACTACCCCTGTCTTACTGACTTACTTGGGCGTCGATGATGTAGATGTTCCCGAAGCTCCTTTTGCCCACTTCTGTTATAAAAAAAATTCAAAGTTACTCGTTGCTGTTTTAACCTGCAATTTGCCTCTTATTTCACATGAACACAAACCCCAAATGTAATTTACTCGTTATCAGTTTAGTTTGACATGCTCATATGTGAAGTAGTAATTCTATTTATTTCCTACGGACGATTATGATCAAAGTTATTTAATAAGGAAATGTCCGCTCTATGACAGAATTCATTGATCTCTGTGGATGATTATTATTCTATATCTGCAATTTAAAAATAAGACGTATGTAATTAACAAAACTCTTTTTAGTAATTATTCTAATTTTAGTCACATAAAAAGTCAACGATTTAAAAGTATGTCGAGTTCTGTTAAGTTTATTTTCAAGTACATATTTAACTTAGATACAGAGTTACCTTCGTGAAGTCAATGTGTGTTTACAAAAACTGCAAGTAAGTTTAACCCTTTGAATATTTTTTACCTTTTTACATCAAAATGTAGAAGGTACATGAAAGCTTTACTTGCAGTAGTATCTAGTATTATAAGCTTTTACTTTCCTTTTGGACCTTTGAGTTCGCTCTAAAGGTACATTTTTAAATTATTTTTATTTGGTTTACATTACGTTAATTAATCCTTCTCAAATTCCTAAAAAAACATGTTGTTTCTGTTCCAAAAACTAAAGTTGTTGATGGTTCATCCTTATCCTTATCCTTACATAGTATAAAACAATAACGCTTTGTTATGTTTGTCCCTATATAGGCTTAAATCTTTATAACTAGGCAACGGATTTTGATGCGGTTTTTTTAATAGATAGATAGAGTGATTCATAAGGCTTCGCACGAGTTCAATTATTGTTAGTATGGCTGTTATAAACAAGGTTCACAGTTTTTCTGTAGTGTATTTAGTATTAGTTTGCACCCGTGCGAAGCCGGGGCGGGTCGCTAGTTACTTACAAAGCAACCTCAGTATTACAAAAATAGCTTAAAATAATATTTGCATATCTATGTCTAATTTTAGATATGCAAATATGCAATCCCCTCTGTCATTTGTAATGACAAGGCTATATGTCGACACGTGATAAATGGATTCCACAAATATAATTCATCGAACCATTATTAATCATACTACACCCGCCCCCTGACTGACCTCAAATCACCCACTAAATTTGCTCATCGTATTTTGTTATTACCATATTTCCGTTTGATATTTATATTAATTTGTCATGAAATCGATTCCAGATATACGGTACTTATGATTTAAGTAATAACATTTATTTACTTGAGAAAGTCTCTATATTGCCTTTCTAACTACAGGAAGGAATTTTAAAAAGTGCAATAGTTATCTGCCCAAACAAAGTCTGTTTTACGAATCACTCTGTCAATTCGAATCAATTCAAGCATATATAGGGACAAACATAAAAAAGCGTTATTGTTTTATACAATGTATAAGGATTATGTACTATGCTGTGCTTTTTTGTGCCAACTGACACAAAAATAAAAAACTAGAATTGCGTTTAAAACATTTTTTGATCGTATTCAACCTTATACCTTTATCTCAATGGAAAAAGGCATTAAACGTTTTGTAGAATGCAATATATTTAACTAAACCGTAGCTGTCGAATGACAACATGCAATCGGAGAGACATTCCTCTTCAACCTGTGTCCGGACATGTTTGCTCCAACCTCGGCGCCATTTTGAATTTCCGGACGCCCGGTATATTGGTACGTAACTTTGACGCTTGCAATTCTTAACACTGAACAGAGAATCACAACTTAGAATGTCCTTACTAAACAAAAAATGTAAAAAACGTGTTTGATTTAAACTTTCCGACCGTTACAAAATGTTTGTTTATAGCAGTAACGTTTTTTAGGCCACCCTAATAGTTAAGCTATCCTGTAGGTATAATTTCGGGTATGAAGAATACTTCGGACATGTTTAATACAACTATATCGTAGCTATTAATTCCAAATATTCGAAGACTGTCGTCAACATGGAAAACTTTATCTAGACCACTATTACGATAGTAGAATAACATTGATTCACTTGTCAGACCGACGAAACTTTATTAATCATAACTTTGGCAGTAGGTACATCTTATTTAGGTTTTTACTTGAATGACAAGAGGGTTATCCACGCCTTTTATCACTACATAGTATAAAAGGAAGTCGCTTTCTCTGTCCCTATACGTATGCTTAAATCTTTAAAAACCACGCAACGGATTTTGATGCGGTTTTTTAACAGATAGAGTGATTGTAGAAGAAAGTTTTTATATACAACGTCCACAGCTTTTCTGTAGTGTATTTATAATCAGCATTGCACCCGTGCGAAGCTAAGGCGGGCCTCTTGTTTAGAGATGTATGTAAAATGTCGCTTTCATATTAATTGGAGGATACATTAAGTAAATAAGGGATGAGAAAGGCAAGCTTTTAGTAAACGTCCCAGGAATAGTTAAATCGTGGTAAACGGTAACGAGCTACTTCAGAAAACGTTACGAATGAGTCCCTAGTTAATAGCTTTGAAATGCTAAGCGCTCTACAAAATAGAATGCTTCAAACGGCTCTGAGGTAAAATTCTTCGGCAAGGGTGAAGCAGCACAATTTGCATCTGTCTCATTTAACACTTTGCTCTACGTGCGGAATAATTTGTTACATTATTTCAATTTATTTTCTAGCTCTAGACTGTAGAATATGAATACTAAAGTTGGAATAAATGTCAGTTGGCTGTATGATTATATAAGTCAAGTAATAACCGAAAAGTTGTAGGTATTTATTTAATGTAAGTACTAACATTCCTTACTTTTGCGTTAAAGAAATTAACTAAATACTAATCCGATGCGTGTTGCTAGTTATACATATAAACCTTCCTCTTCAATCACTCTATCTATTAAAAAAACTACATCAAAATCCGTTGCGTAGTTTTAAAGATTTAGGCATACACAAGGTCAGAAAAAATTACTTTGTTTTATACTATTTAGTGATAGTAGGAACCCTAGCGAAGTTTTGTGGACTACAAATTCTATAAAAAGTTATTCTTGCTACTAAAATAATGTAATATTTTGTTTATTAAGACACTTTTTATTATATTAGTGGTATAACTATTAAAATATGAAATTAAATAAACGGAAAAGTTATATTTTGCGAGGCTAATAGTTTTATGCAAGCCAAAACTAGTTCTTTAAAATGACAAATATCTTCTGCAGTCGTATTTGGTAAACAGATTTATGACCGGACAGGGAAAAGCTTCTTAGTTCAAAATATATTTCATTTGTAAAATTATGTCGCTTTACGAAAAATAGACTTGAAAAATTACAACAGATAAGGTAGTTTGAAAAAATCGTTTATAAATTGTTAATATTCTCAAATGACATTGCTTTGTAACGTTTTTGATACTTAAGAAGGCTACAGACGCTCAGTTTCAACTGTAAAATTGCACTGCGCACTTAAAACATACGTGTGTCGGCAAAACTGAAAACTGCACAGTTCGACTGCGCACTTCAAATTGACACGTCTACGTCAGTTTTAACTGTACAGTTATTAATCTGATCGTTTGTAGGCTTTAGTTTTTACAAAATTAATAAGATATAGTTGGCGAAAAAATTCAAAGATATGTGTGAAGTCACGCAAAATGCGCGCTAGTCGTGGAGTTGAGGAAAATGGAGGCCATCATGGGTCGAACTACATTACATTACAAGATATAGTTGTTTGTATATTTTGTCATATTATACGGAGGTAGAGAAAGGAAGTTTTCTCACGTAGCATGCTAAAAGCCTTGTCACTTTGTCTCTGAGCTGATGTCCGCTATACCAACTTAACAGTCCTCCACTTTGTCTAGTGTTTCAACATTGTTTTAACGCAGTAGCCAGTGTGATAGAAATATATTTCTACAAATTTATGTATCATGTTAAAATGCTTATTTATAAACAATCTTGTTAAATTTGTAATAGAAAATCCAAGAAAACAATTTAAATCATTTCTCAGAGGTAAGATAACATTTTAGTGAAATAACCTAAATAACTGAAGAGCGTGTACGGAAGTTTTGTGGAAGTTTGAGAATTCATTGCAGGTCCGCATACAAGATGAGACCAAGTTACTAGTGTTAGAGGTTTAGACTTACAACATATTTGCTTCTTTGAATTATAATATCTTTATCCTTACATAGTATAAAACAATAACGCTTTTTAATGTTTGTCCCTATATATACTTGAATCTTTAAAACTACACAACGGAATTTGATGCTATTTTAATAGATAGAGTAATTCATAAGGAAGGTTTTCATGTATGTATGTAGAGTACACGAATAAAAAGAAAGAGATGGATTGATTGCGTGTATGGTGATATAATCAAGAGGTAATGACTAAGATGACGGAAGATAGATAAAAGTGGAGGAACTAGGAGGAGGAGATAAGGACGAGATGATGATGGATAATTAATTTTAAATCTAAATGTCCATTTCCTGAAACATTGAATCGATTTACGCCTTTGCGTTTAATAAAACTAAATTCGAGCCCACTCGTTCGACACCTTTATTAAAAAGTTCCGATTGTCTGAGAATTTAATTTAACAGACGGTCCCTCATTTTATTCGACAACTTTATTAAATTCAATAGATTTCTTGGCATTTTTAATTTATTTTTATCACAGATGTTAAATTATATATTTCACATTTAAATATAGCCTTTATTCGACTGTATTGATCACAAAAGTGTCACAAGCTCACCCCTGTAATTACAGGATTGAATTCAAAAAGGAGCTGTAGTCATCTGTCTCATTCTTCTTCATTCACAAACGTACTGAAGTTCATACATAACTTCATGGTTTTATTATTTTAACTCGTAAATATTCCTCTTTGATATTTCACATGACTAGCCACAGGTGTAGAGGCTATGAGTCGTGCAGGAAACGATCACAAATCGATCGATCCTTTCACGGTCAAATGAACGCACTTTGAACGTTTTATTTTCGTTCGTGAATCCATTTGAAAAATAAACACATAACCGATGAATTATTAAAACCCTCAATAAATTATCGAAGTATCAGCAACAATAACACACATTTGCTCAATGTAGCGTTCCAGTCCTATAATATATATTATGGCTCAATCACTACACCATGTCTATAATCGTACTCAGCACGCGCACCGCCTCTCGCCTGCATGACGTCTGTCTCGACTGACAACATGTCGTGATGCTCGAGACACCCAAAGACAACCAGCCTATAGCTAATACACTACACATTTAGAGGATTTGATATTTTTAATATTTCATTCTAATCTAAATACAGGGACACATGAACTCAAGCAAAATACAGTTATCATTTCGCAACTTGATTCTAAAAGCGTTAAAGAGACACATCATAAAACTGGCAAAGTTCACTATTTTACACATCATTCGTTTATTCATTCTTCTTTCAGAATATTTAGAGGAATCGTCCAAACTAATAGTAGTTGTTGAAATCATAACAGAAAGCAGTTTCATGTCTGATAAATCTTTAATGAGTTTAAATCGATATTTCCAATGTCTTCAAAGTCCTGTTTACAGTTAAAATGACTTTTAGATACCGTCGTATCGTCCATTTCAAGATTTAAATTCTTTATTTTTTTTTCTTAAAAGGAATTTCATTATAAACTTTTTCCGAGACAAAGAAAAGCGGTAAGTTAAAAATGTCATTCATGAGTTGTCCCGCTTCAAAAGTAATGAGATAAAAGTACCGCTTTGTTTTTGTACATCTTGTATATTTTGTCTTTGGAACTCTTGTAATTTACTTCTAATTGGACAAACATTTTGTTATTTTTAGATTTCGCTAATAAACATCAGTACGTAAACATTTGTAGAGACTCACAAAATCGTGTGGATAAAATAATAATGGAATATAATGATCGTCATATTTAATTATCTATACTAATATTATAAAGATATATTTTTGTTTGTATTAAAATAACTCATAAACTACTGGGCCGATTTTAAAAATTCTTTCACCATGAGAAAGCTACATTATCTCCGAGTAACATAGGCTATATTATTTAATTCCACACGGACGAGGTCGTGCACAACAGCTAGTTGTTATGTAAAGTGTTATCCGAACCTAGATTTTATGTTATTATCAAATCAACAAACCTCATCAAATATAACCAAGCAATTATAAAGTCGAATTATTAACAAAAAAGTTTACGTAGAAGAAGAAAAAAAATTGAATTAGAGTTGGATGTTAAATTGAAATGTCATAATATAATTTCAAACAGAATTAAAAACATATAAGGAGCATTAGAAGCGAGGGTTGAAGGAAAACATAAATATTAATAAAGGATCTGTCTCAAACGACTTGCCATTAGCATACGACACGATGTGAGTACGTGACTCTAGAGCAAAAATATCATACTAATATCAAAACAATATGTCATGGTAAATCATGTACAATAATAATTATCAGCTGCACATCTACACTGAGGGGCTCAGAGTCTACACTAAGTTAAAGATGATTGGACAGTAATGCTAAACTTAATTACTACTCGAAAATCTCAATTAAATAGCCTAGTAGCAACTCTGTCGTCAAAATTGGTTCAATCTTTTAGGGTACAGAGGATTGAAATAGAATTTTGATTCAAACCCAAGTACAAGTGAAGAAAAACTTCTTCAGTTAGTCGGATAAAAAGCGATAAAATACTTTAAGACAAAGTTTACTCAAGTTCGTCAAAGTGTTTGATCAATTTCTCGGGTTCTTCACAAACACTAAAAATTACTGTGAGTAGTTTATACTATTTAAAATTTAATCAAAGGTGACATAAATGTTAGCCGTATCGTTATAGTGCGAAATTTCGCGTTTGTCGTAAATGACATGGCATAAATATTAATGCAGGTTCCTTCTCAAACGACTACTCATTAGCATATGGTATCCAGCGTAATGCACGGCCCGTGATCCGTAGGCGCGTGACTTTTGTGCGAAAAATTCCACTTTACGTCCGGAAAACCCTGAGCCCAATTTAAACATCGTTTGTTCGGAATACGCTCTGTAAAGATATGTAACGTATAGATCTTGTAGCACGATGTAGGTCGTATTTTTCGTGAATTTGTTTGTATATTTATGTATGTATGACTGTCTGTAGTCTAAGCAAATTGATGTTAAGGAGTGTAGCATCGAATAGGATCCTACGATATATTTAACATATTTTTCTTGAGAAAATCACTAAATAAGAGCTAACTTGTACACAAGATGGATTTCAACGGTTGAATAGAGTTTATCATGAACCGTTATATTTCCTAAAGATCGCACATTCTTAGTTTATGTTCGTAAATCTTCGATTGCCACGCATTTCAGTTTCGCAAGATACGAAAGAGACGATGCTACGTTTGTAGAAAATATCTCTAAAGTAATAACTCAAGTAACACGTTACGTCGTAAATCTCAGCTGGCGAGAACGCAAAGTAATTTTGACGACTCAAGTAAATTTTAATTACTTAATTACATAATGTTCTTTAGTAAATGCTTGATATTTCATGACTTCATTAAATACTGTTTCTATTAATTGTGTATTTTATAGGTTTTTATCATTGTTAATTAAAATAAATTCCAGGGAACACAATGGTTGTTGTGTTAAATCACACCTCAACACTTAAAATTAATCATACCGGGTATCTGACCTAGCCGTCAGTAAAAGACCAATAACATTTTAAAATTACTTGTATGTGTGTAGCTTTTTTTAAGTATTAGTAGTTTTTTGTGAATTTAATTATTTACTTTAACCATTCCAACTATTCTTGAAAAAGCTTGTGTTAGAATATGGTTCACGAGTCACTACAATAGTCGAATGTCGGGATTCGAACCCACGACCGCTAGATCGGCACTCCGTATCCCAAACTATTAGGCTATTGGAGTTTGTCGCTTTTGACTATATTTGATAAATAAATATCTTGGCAAAACTTTTACAAGATTATTAACCGCAATAGATCTTTGTAAGATACACTCAATTTTTTTTTTGATATGTTTTATTACGTTTCCAAATAATTCTAAAGCAACAATAGACTATTAAATCAGCAAAGAGATTAATGCGCTGTCAGAATTTGAATCTCCAATGAATTTACACAAATGAATTATCGCTCAACGCATCGTAATGATGGTAAGCCTGCATTCACACGGACGATTTTTTAATGTCGATGTTGGCGCTTTTTTAAAGCCCTTGCTCATTAAGGTTGCCGTAAATTTACTCGTGTTTCGTTTTTTTTATATTACACAGTGGAAACGAGCAAGCGACCACCTAAATTCGCTGAAATAGCGAATCGACCGCTGCCCATAGACATCTACAATTGCAAATGCGTTGCCGACCCTTAATCTACGCAGGAGGGGACGCACAGCAAGAGGATAATTCCTCTTTCTATACCTCCCTCCTCCGCTATAACCAGTTCCCCTTCCCATCATTTCCCTATAATATAACCTCCTTCTGTTGGAAGTCTGTTAAAAAGGATAGGAAGGGAAAGTGGACTAGAATTAGGCGTCCAGCACTACACTCATCAGATGGAACGCGGAATAGCTTCTATTTCACGCTTGTCTTAAATTTTCGTTCATCCAGCGATCAAAATCCAACGCCACACGTTAAAAAAATGTCGCGATTTAAAAGCACCGCCGCGCCGTGGGTACAGATACACGGAAATACATTTGGTATATATCAACACTTCGTAACGGGCGTTGGAAAAACGCCCGTGTGCAGACATGTGTTTGTGCATGAGAAACTATTTTTTTTAAAATATTAGATACAACAAAAAATGAAAGCGAAATATTAATCAAAAATAAATGATTGTACAACGAATAGATACTGTCCAGTGTTTTTCTTATTTAAAGATTTCAAATATTTTTTTTTTATCAATTCTAAAACTTGATTCATCTGCAGTTCGTAGAATAACGTAGACTGCCAAGATGAAAACATTCTGAGAACAGGTTACTTAGCATTAATCCTAGGCCACATTAAAAAGATCTCTCTATCCTCTAACTTCCTAGAAAATCAGCATCAAAAGTCTAGATGCGTTTAAGTCAGTGGTTCTAAGTAAACTGGTATTGCATATTTTAAAGCATATACTAAAACTTCATCAAAGTGTCGTAAACAAATAGAAACTCAATATCAATTAACAAACTTTTGGAAATCGAAACTCTTGCAGATGTTTTAATTAATTAAATTCTTGCTGATTTAATAAATTGTTAATAACTTTTCGGTAAATGATTTGTTAAAAAGTTCTAACAATAGCTTAAAAACCTGCAAATGGTACCATTCTTAAATAGTTCGATTTTTGAGAATAAAGCATTATAACCATGTGTAGTTCGCCCCATGATGGGCTCCATTATTCCGCAACTCCACGATTAGCGCGTATTTTGCGTGACTATTATTTTAACTATGTTTAGCTTCTGTATTCTTAGTAAATTAAATCTTTTTTATTATTCGAAGTTATAATATACTTCATCTAAACTAATATTATAAAGAGAGAAACTTTGTATTTTTGATTTTTTGTATTTTTGTATGTATTGAAATAACTCAAGAACTACTGGGCCAATTACAAAGATTCTTTCACTATTAGAGAGCTACATTATCCCCGAGTGACATAGGCTATATTATTTAATTCTACGCGGGCGAAGTCGCGAACAACAGCTGGTATCTTATAAATATTATGGTGTTTTAAGTATATTTTCTCCTTCTATTTCTGTCTATACAGAGTCTATTTGTTTCATAATTTGTTCAGTTGTCCCTTCCAAAGAATAATCTTCGTCGACAATATTTAATAGATAAAGTTTTTCTATTATTTGATGTTTTTACTGTATTCCCCGTCACAAGTTTTCCTTTAATAGTGCGGAGAGGATCAAATCTAAATTTGTTTTCGTTTTGTTATTCTGAAGACTTTTATAACAATGAAACTTTATTACTTTCGTAAGATAACTAGAATAATAAGGGGACACATAATATTTCTTTTAATATCAAACATATCAACAAACATATGTTTGTTTCCACAGCCTAAATACTGGTGTAGACAAATATTTGTATTTTTTTTAATTTTTCATAAAATAAATACAAATACAAATATTACTGATATACAAAATATAAATGTTTTGTATATTAGTAATAATTAGTTGTGTTTTTCGATTTTGATATGTACAAATTTACCGACGCTCTTAGGTGAAGGAAAACATCGTGATGTCTGCACATATCGGCGAAGAAATTCAAAGATATGTGTATTCACGCAAAATACTCGCTAGTCGTGGAGTTGCGAAAAATGGAGCCATCATGGGTCAAAACCATTTTAACCTTTAGTAATATTTCACAGAAAGTATAGATTTTACCCGTTTTACGCGGACTAACTGTCGAAACCCACGGAAATGCAAACTACTAAAGTGGAAAACCACTTATTATGCCCCCTTATTAATACTAATATTATAAAGAGAGAAACTTTGTATTTTTGTATGTTGAAATAACTTAAGAACTACTGGGCCGATATCAAAAAATCTTTTACCTTTAAAAAGCTACATTATCCGCGAGTAACATAGGCTACATTAATTAATTACGCGGACAAAGTCGCGTACAACAGTTAGTAGTTTATAAAATAGTAGTTTATTTAACGATGATTTTACTGGTGTTAAACTAGACAATTAAAAATGTAGTCTTAATTTCGTCGCCGAAAGAAGTTTAGCGTAAAACCATCAAAACTAAATGAATCGGCAACGCTCAGGTTACGTTCAAAGCGTAAATAAATTAATTTTATTGAAAGCATGCTTCTCTTTTACGAGGAAACTTTTAATGAATTCGCTCAGGTGAATACTGAAAGAAATATATATTTTAAAATAGATTTTGTGCATTTTATGTTTGGGATCCGATACTTCAATTACTACTGTTACTATCGATTTACTTAAAATACCAAATAAACGTCCATAGTAAGAAAATATCATAAAAAGAAAAATATAGACTTTCTTAGTGTGTATTATTAATAATTACAATAATTTTCGCGTATATTCGTATCACTGGAATGGAAAGGATTCGTTGTTTATCGTTACTATGTCTGGAAATTCGCCAGATCTATATTTTCAAAGTAAATAAACAATTTTGTAGGTCAAAATAATAATTGTAATACATTTATTA
>QDHC01006066.1:110946-131752 GCA_013186455.1 Papilio dardanus tibullus
TTTCAAGACTTGGACCGACTTATAGGCCAGTATTGGTTTACTTGAACTGATATAAAACGTGTTCACACAAACAACAATTTTCTATACATTTCACTGAAAATTGGAAAACATTGTATTTATTGAAATTACTCAAAAACTACTGAGCCGATTTCATAAATTCTTTCACTATTAGAAAGCTACATTATCCCCGACTAACATTAGCTTTATTATTTAGTTCTACGCGGGCGAAGTCGCGAACAACATCTAATCAATACTAATATTATAGAGAGAAAAACTTTGTATTTTTATAATAATGTATTTAACTCAAAAACTTAATTACTGGGCCGATTTCAAAAATTCTTTCACTATTAGAAAGATAGATTATTCCCGAGTAACATTGGCTATTTTAATGCTGCGCGGATGAAGTCGGAAGCAACAGCTTTTACCTAATATTACTGCTAATTTCATTTCTTCGTTATGTTCAACGAAATATTTACACTTTTTAGTAAACACGGAAATAAAACTTGTACCACCTTCGACATTTGGAGTGACAGGAACAGACAGGGACATGTTTTAACAAGTCAAATGCGTTCCTGGACGTTATTTATGCGAACGTAAAAACCTATACGACGTCAAATCCCGTGAAACAAGAACATTTAGGGACTATATCGTCTGTCCCCTGCTTTGTTTATTCAATAACACATTTTCTTTGCCATTTTTCAATCTTATTTTAATTTAATACTAGCGACCCGCCCCGGCTTAGCACGGGTGCAATTGTTATTAGCATGACTGTTATAATCAACGTTTATAGTTTTACTGTAGTGTATTTAGTGTTAGCATTGAACTCGGGCGAAGCCGAGGAGGGTCGCTAGTATATTATACATAAAACCTTCTTTATGGATCACTCTATCTATTAAAAAAAATCGCATCATAATCCGTTGCGTAGTTTTAAAGATTCAAGCATATATAGGGACGAACATAAAAAGCGTTATTGTTGTATATAATAGTGTAGATATAGAAGTGTAGATGTAGAAGATTTTAAGATACAAAAGTAAAAAAATGTACTTAAAGAATCGGTTCTGAAAGCCTGAGAATAAAATTAAGTAAATCGAATGCACTCTCACTTAAAGACGGTCATTTTCTAGTCATTATCGTCTGTAGACTGGAAAATTACTGGAAAATACGATAGATGGCGTAGTCAGTCTCTTACTCTAACTCTGCGAAAGAATCTTTAATTAATTTAAGTATTTAAAATAAGTTTATACTTATATTAAAGGTGATACAGGTGACTTTAATAAAGGGACTTAAGGCTTCTGGTCTTAAAAATCCTTGTATACTTATTAATACTTATTTTAAAGTATAATAAGATATCTTCTGTAATTAAACTAAACTTTCACAAATATTTTAAAATAATGTACTAAAATAAGTATTACATATAAATATCAAAGTAATGTATGTTAGTAGTAGTTCGATATGATGGGCTCTATTTTCCGCAACTCCACGACGAGCGCGTATTTTGCTTGACTGCTTACATTTCTATGAATTTCTTCGCCGATATGTGCAGGCATCACGATGTTTTCCTTCACCGTAAGAGCGTCGGGTAAATATGTACATATTACATTCTAAAATCGAAAAACATTGGTACATGTCGGGATTCGAACTCGGGACCTGAAGTTCACAAATCAAGAGCCAAACCCCTGCGCCAACAACGTTCTCAATATTGTATGTTTTACTTTGAATTCTTTATAATAAACAGGGTTTATAAGCTTCTATATGTCCTGTTAGAGGGCAATTGGTTCACTTGTCCACTGACACAATCCTTGCTAGGAACAGGAAAACGTATTTCGTCCATTGTAAAGATACCTTTACAAGCTTGGTGGAATGAAAGATATATTGAATGATGTTATTCTTGCCTATTACATATGAAGGGATAATATTTTGAATACAGTATTCACGATATGTAAAATAATTTTATTCTACGAGTATTATAATTATAATTATATTCTATTCATCTAATTTTTATCACCTTATTTAACTAATTGTACGTGGTTATTTTTCTTTTTAATTTATACTAGTATAATAAAGAGAAACTCTGTATTTGTGATTTTTTGTATGTATTGAAATAACTCCTGAACTACTAGGCCGAGTTCAAAAATACTTTCACCATTAGAAAGCTACATTATCCCCGAGTAACATAAACATTGAAATCGGCTCAGTAGTTTTTGAGTTAATTTAACACATATGAAAATACAAAGTTTCTCTCTTTATAATATTAAGTAGTAAATAAATAATAGAATGTAAAAATTGACGCAAAAAAATGTAGAGCTGATAATAGATTTTCTTATAGCGAAGGGAAAAAAATGTTGTCTGGCATTACACGAGTCTACGTAATCTTGCTCTGATCGACGTAGCGGAGAATTGAAGCTTATTTAAATCAATATATACGCAAAGAGATCCAGACTTGTACAAGTCAGCACTTTGAATATCTAGAAATGGACCAACCATGGATATGGTAAGATAAAGATAAATCACAGACGCATATCACGCTGAAATTTCGTAAAATTGAATTTATTAACACTAAAAAAACGAACACACAATCAAATTAAAATTAAGCCAGATTAGAATTTATTATTTGTTTTTATTCGACAGTGAGGAACTCTCTTGACAGATCCTGTCATTAATTAGTCAAAGAGTCAGCTCAATTTTACTTTATAGACAAAAGTTGTAATGTAGGTAAATCTTCAAGCTTCCATTCTTGAATTCAAAGATTACAATGTAAACGTATTCCTAACTGATTACTTATAATGCGGTACTCAGAGTCATGGACACTTTACAATTGCTTAGGGTAGATTTCTTAAAGTGACCACATAACGACTGGGTGCAAAATATTTTTGATAATTCGTAAATGTAAAAAAACATTAGTGGACAATTTACTTCAGATTCTTTCTAAGTAATGTTTGAAAATATATCTCTCTTACTTAAGTAAATATAACCAAATACTTACTTGAAAAGCCTACCCAAAATAACTTAACATAAATTCATAATTTATAAAGTTAAGACTTTCTTGAGCTGATTGTATAATTTTAACAACTTCGTTAAACACCTATTTGCAAAGTTAATGCTTAATAAACATATATTTTTTATTAAATAAATAATATAACATTTATCTTTGACTTATTTTTATTTTTTTTGTAGATAAATTAACATGAATTATTTACCTAAGTACGCGTTTTAGTTCAATGATCTGTGTAAGAATTAAGCTGGATAGAAACGTTCAGTTTTTCAACTGTACAGTATAACTTTGCAGTTAAAACTGACGTACACACGTCAATTTGAAATGCACAGTCGAACTGCACAGTTCCCAGCTTTGCTTAAGCACGTCTATTTTAACTGCGCAGTCGAAATGTAGAGTTAAAACTGAGTGCTGTAGCCTGCTTCAGGTCCAATTTTAGTTTCTACGCAGTTTACGCAAGAGAATCTCACTTGTCGGGGACGCGACGCATACCTAAATGAGAATGTAATACTTAAATTGCCTAGAGATTAAGATTGGTGTAGCCTCGTAAACGAAGGATATTAGTCACTAAGCCTGGCATTCAAACGGACGCTTTTTTAAGGTCGGCGTTGGCGCATTTTTTAAAGTCCTCGCACATTACGATCGTTGTGAAATGACTCTTTTTTCGTTCATCCAGCGTTCAAAATCCAACGCTGCGCGATAAAAATTTAAAAGCACAGCTGTGTGACCAGATACATTGAAGTGCATTTACTATATCTCAGCGCTTTTTTAGCGCACGATGAGAAAGCGCTCGTGAGAATGGCGGTGATGCATATAACAAAATTATCTATTTAAAGCAATAAATGTATAATACTTCAGGTAGGAAATCATCTAACATAAGAAGTATCAATGCAAATGAGGTTTTTAAACCTCTGAATATTCAATTCACCTTGAATAACATCTCCATTTCCTTCAAATTTTCTTTTAAAACAATCTAATAGCATCATAGACTAAAAAAGGCAGATCGGACATGACATATGTCAAACTGACAGCGACTGTGACACATTTATACGAAATATACGTAACGTGACAAAGACAGTGGCATAGATCTTTTGTCCCTTTCTCAGTATGCGATTTTGTTTGTTTGGGTCTTAAAATAAGACCCAAAAAAAATTGACGTATCACATAGTATTGTGGCGCTCCAAGCGTATTTTCGGTGAACTAATTTTTCTTACGTCCCAGACAAAGGCTTGAGACATGATGTTATTGGTTTAAAGCCGTAAAGTGATGCACACACAACATACGTATGACGTAGTCTAAGGCTTGTTTTGAACCTCAACCGTATACGCTATTGCCACTTCTATACCTTTCTCTTTCTACGAATAGCATTGATCCATTTACAAAAAGAACTCTATATAAAGGAACAATGGTTAGATAGTAAGGGAAGAATATATTTTTTAAACCTACATGTCTATACATATAGATTTTTTAATATTTTACATTCAAAAGTAAATAAAATTAATATTAAAACGGAACTCTATAGTCCACGTAATAAAAATTGATTTCACTTATTTACAAATAAAATCGCGCTACACAATAACATAAAAAAACGTTACTTTGGTATTAAAAATATTTTATTTAAGCCGTAAAGTTTAAAACAAGTAGGTATTTTAAGTACAAAGATATTATTTCACTGTTTAAACTTACGTGACATTATACATAGATATTGTTATCTCTGTTTAATTCAAGAGTACGAAAGAGATGGCAATATGTAGTAAAAATAGTTTTAAAGCCGGCTACAGACTTTCAGTTTTAACTATAAACTTTGACTGCGCAGTTAAGCCTGATGCATAACTGTCAATTTGAACTGCATAATCGAACTGTAAAGTTCTCAGTTTTGCCTACACACGTCAGTTTTAACTGCGCAGTCGAACTGTACAGTTAAAACTGAACGTCTGTAGCCAGCTTTATAGTAATAGCAACGATTGTAAAGAATTTTCATCTCAATTGCAATGGAGTCTTGTTTACAATTGCCTCGTTTAACAGAATTCATTGGCGTGAGGTCGCACATCCTCGTTGTGTATGAATTCAGGTCGCTATTTTGCGTTTTGTCTCGCTAAATATGCATACAGTTTTTTCCCCAACAGGACTATGTATGTTTCAATGTAGCCTCTGAACATAATTTTAACTTGTTCGCATGAATTGTCCGGCTCGCCCGGTGAAATAACACGACCGCACAGAAGACAGGCGTGAAATAGAAGCAATTCCGTGTTTTGTCTGACGAGTGACCACACTCGTCAGACAAAACACGACATGAAGGGAATGTGGATCCGGCACCAGCCGGATCCACTTTCCCTTCATGTCCTTTTCCTATAAAGAAATGATAGGAAGAGAAAGTGGATTTTCCGGGGGAGGGGACGCATAGGTAGAGGAATAATCCTCTTGCTGTGCGTCTCCTGCTACGAAGATTAAACGTAGACATCGCATCTGCAAATGCAGATGTCTATGGGCAGTGGTCGATTAGCTTTTTTAGCGAGTCTAGGAGGCCGCGTGCTCGTTTGCCACTTTCTAATATAAAAAAAAACTCACTAAGTGATTAAACTAAATATAGATTTGATGTGTAAATATGTATAATAATGTAGAAAAACTATTTATAAATACAGCGAAAATTATTAATTTCAACTTCAAATAAATAAAATGAAAAATAATTAAACCATTTTACAAATTCAGATGTAGGTCTAATTTGTTCAAATGAAAAAAAAATAACAACAAAGAAGGAATAAATAGCCTTACAAAATATAAATGTTTATAATTCTTTTGAACAACATGAAGTAATTTCTGCAAAAGTTGTACAAGCATAATATACCATGTACGTAGAAAAAACCCTTGGAAATGCAAAGTTGCTTTGCGATGTCAACTTTACTCGTAATATCCGGGCAAGATGAAAATGTTCCTCATCCGTTCCGAATTCACATCCTGTATTTGCATTTGACTTCGATACGAACCTTTTTGAGCACGGTTTACTCGTTAAAAGCAAATAATGTTTGGAAATCAATTCAATTTATTTGATACAATAGGTTTTTTGAACGTTTTTTGCAAATAAGGATTTTTTTATATCATAAAGTCGCAAACGAGCAACCGGTCACCTGGATTCGCTGAAATCGAATTAAATAGTTAAGTGATCACTGCCCAAAGACATCTGCAAATAAATATGCGTTGCTTACCCTTAATCTACGGAGAAGACTCACAGCAAGAGGATAATTCCTCTTTCTATGCACCCCCTTCTTCGCCAACTATACTTCCCGTTCCCAGCATTTCCTCATAAGGTCAGGATAGCAAAGTAAAGTGGACTAAAATTAGGCCTCCGGCAACACTCATCCGGCTATACACCGAATTGCTTCCATTTCACGTCTGTCTTCTGTGAGATTTTGATTTTCCTTTCGCAGCGAATTCCGGTTTAGTTGAAAATAAATTAAACTTTGGACATGTACAAAATTGTTATCTTATTTACTCTCAATGCGGAGCGTCCGCACTGGAACCTTCTCATTATTACACGGTCTGCTGCAAACGAAAATTGCACATACATTTTAAATACAAAATCCCGCTTATAAAAGCTTACGAAGTTAAATAATAATTAGACAAAATGTACTTTTCCGAGTTTCTATCTATATCTATACTAATATTATAAAGAGAGAAACTTCGTATTTTTGAATTTTTGCATGTATTGAAATAACTCAAGAACTACTGAGCCGATTTCAAAAAATCTTTCACCATTAGAAAGCTAAATTATCCCCGAGTAACAAAGACTATATTAATTAAATCCACGCGAACGAAGTCGCGCATAACAGCTAGTCTATTATAACTTTGAAACCTGACTTTCTAACGGACTAACTTAAACATGTAAGTCCGTTATCCTTTAAATAAATTGTTTCTAACAAATAATAAACATTCACAAAAGATTGCTTCCGCATACGGTATTTGAAATAAAATATTGCAAAACCACTTAACTAAATTGGCATATCTGTAGTATCATAAAGAAGGGAAAAGCTCGGAATTACAGCTCGTATGCTTTTTAATATTTATGGTTTTCGAGTGCGGTCCCACGAGGTTTTGTGAACACGCAATTACTCAGATAGATGCATAGTATGAACAGATCTCTTTGTTATTAAATTTTTCATTGGATACAATAGTTTAGTTTTAAAATTACGTTTTTAACCGACATTCAACAGAAGGAGGTTATCAAGTCAATGAGTTTTTTATGTATGTACAAGAATTAAGCAGCGAGTTCAAATCCGATTTACGTGATTCTTTTGAATAATTATTTTAACTACTGAAATCATTAAAATTATTTAAGTTATTGATAAAAGCTGCTTCATCGTGGTATGTTTTTGCCGCAAGTGGAGTCATTTTATAATCACTAAGGAGAACCTCCTATCCTTTAGGACTGATGTTAAAGGAATCTACTTCAATAAACTGCTTAATTTCGAAGTGAAAATACAAATACTACAAAACATTGTTACTATTTGCTTTAACAAAATGCAGCGAAATTTTCTAAAGTTAACATTTTGCTCTGAAACGCAAACATTACCAAACAAATAACTACGTAGTTATAGTAAAATTTTCTCAATCGAACGAATAAAAGCATAACCTGCTACTGCTACTTTTGTTTTTGTTACAAAACTGTTCCAACTTCCTTTGAGCAAAGTCATTTCATAAGTTTATATTAAACAATTTTGTATAAACTTTTAAATTATAATTCACTTATGAGCTTTAGGAGTAAGTTAATAACTTGATTATAAGTTTATTCAGCTACCTATCATATGGCTCACTTTAACACAACTAAAGGTTTGTCTAAAACCTTTGCTTTTATTATTGGGTTGTTCGGAAAGTCATTTCGTTTTTTTGATGGAAATTATAGACAATTCTGCCTATACTGACAATAGTGCTAGGTCTGGGTATGTCAATGTATCCCATTCAAGCTGTAGAAGCTATTGGCGAGTGAAAAATCTTTATTTTGTATTTATCAGCTTCAACCAGCCTTCAAAACTTGAAAACTCTTCGACGTAAAAATTGCCGGATGGAAATTTAGCGAAATAGTTCTGGCACTGGCGTACTGTCAACACACCTTCTCCATTCACATCGGTCTATTTCTTTCTGACTTCAACAGCATTTTTAGCCTTTCTGTAGCAAAACATAAAATAAGTCGAAAATTTTGCTTATCGCTCTCCATATTTAAAAGGGTATCAACCAAAAACTATAACGTAGAATTAATTGAAACTTTTCACAAACTAGCCTTGTTATATGAGCTTTCAAAGCATATAATAATTAAACGGCTTAACTGAGAATTTGGATGCAAAAAATTCAATTAAATCCTCTATCGGGAAAACACGAAATGAATTTCCGAACGACCTAATAAATTAAATAAAATGTAACAATAAACGTTAAACAGCTCTAATTGTAACTGTTAGTGCGTAAAATACGGTAGGACAGTTGTTGAAAAAATTATATGGAAATAGATTGATAAAAGGAATGTAGTAGAGAATTGTCTCGGCAAGGGTAATCCTAGGGGATCTCGCCTCGAAGCAAATCGCCAATAAAATAGTCAGTTAACTTCCTTGAAACGAAAAGCTTGTTTGCAGAACTGACTTGACTGCATTTCTAATATTATAGACTAGGTTTTGCTCGTGACTCTGTCCGTATGGAAATAACAAAAATTAGTAACAAATATAACTATATTGTACACAATTAGTGGACTAAAGCTGTAAAATTACTTAGTGATGATATAGCTTTATAATTGTGAAAAAATATTTGAAATTGTTCTATTAGTTTTTGAGTTATTTCAATATGTATGAAAATGCATTTTTTTTTCTCTTTATGTTTTTTTGTATTATCATTAATACAAATTTCATAACTTAAATATGTTATAGTTCTGTTGTAACCCTAGATAAGTAAATTATATTTAAAATAATGCAACATGCTACCAAAGTTACATTAAAATACTTACAATAGATAGAAACCTTTTTCTTTTATTTACATAGATTATCCGGCTTTTAAACAAAATTTTCTTTACAAATTGTCTCGTCTACTCCACGATATACTTGAAAATAGAATACATTATATGAAATTGTTTTAACATGCAAAGAGTCTTCACAAAAGTGCACACTTTGTGTGTCCGCGGAAATGGCTCGTACGGAAAAGCGTTGCAATTTCTACATGCTTTTATTACTCGAAAACTTTAAAAGAAATTTGTTCTTTTATGTAACGGTTCAAAGGTTAAAACTCAGTCATTAAAAACTTGTTTCTATAAAAAAAAACGACTGAGAATTTTCAACATAATATCAAACGAAGTTAATGCTTTCTGCGGTTGCTCCATTAAACGATGTTTCCACCGCTCTAACAATTATACGATTAAAGCCTATTTGTCCTTTTTCCACGATGTTAAATCATTTTAAAGATTTCGTACAAATAATCACCATAATAATAAAGATGGAGAATGTTTGTTTGTTTTGACTACCCATTTCTGTCGTTTGCACAATTTCTTAATAAAACTTAACCAATTATTAATTTGTACTCAACGAAGCATTTAATTCGCATCACTATAATAATGTTTTGAACTATTCGAAATTGATTTGGTTTACTCGATTTTAGTATATAATTTTCTCTTTAAATTCTTTCACATTGAATAAGTAAGTGCAAGCCATTCACGAGATGTATGCTCCCGACGTATTCCTGAAAGTCGACTGAATTCCGGAACTAAGTTAAAGTTATTCGATAAGTTTCTGTCATACACATATCCAGGTGCGGCGTGTCACAAAAATATGATTTACAAATTTGAAATGCATGGATTTAAATAGATTTGAATTTCACGTTACGCTAGTTGCAAATATTCTAGTAAAAATATCGTGCAGACTACGAAATAAGTTGTCTGAGTGCGTTATAAAAATTCGTAATAAATGTAAAACGCGATTTTCTATTTTTAAAACACTTCCATTCTATAAAGATTATATTTACGTCGGTGGCTCAGAGGTTTAGCTAATGACTTTATATCTGCATGTCCCGAGTTCAAATCCCGCCATGTACTGTATTTTTAGATTTTCGAATTTCATATGTACATATTTACCCGATGCTCTTACTGTGAAGCTCCTACATATCGGCGAAAAAATTCTAATATATGTGTGAAGTCGACCAACCCGCACTGGGCCAGCGTGGTTGACTATGGCCTAGTCACCCCTTAGGGGGTAGGCTCCGCGGCCTTCGGTTGGTAGGTATAGTGAGCTAGTGATGATGATGATGAAATAGTTATGTTGTTCTGTGTTCTTTTGAACGAATTAGACCAATATCAACGCTTCGGTAGTGGAAACCCACGGTTTAAACTATCATTTTTTTTATTATCACTAATGTTAGAAATGCGCAGCTATGGATGTTCGTTGCATATTACGCTTTGAAAGACTTCATGGTATTGCATTAAAGATATTTTTTTTATTTCTTGCCGACGATGTCATACTCGTAAGTAATAGGTAGATCTACATATATTTCAAATTATTCAAATTTACTTATTTAAATACTTGATTCATACAAAATTCACTTGAAATGTTCATCATTTTTGAACCGACGTTTGACATAACAGGAACAGGAAAGTTTGTAAGTTATGCAGAGCCAACCTCATATCATCCACGACTTGAGAAGAACCTACAAAGTTCCTTGAACGATTCCGATTTACTTTCAAAATATTCCATTTCTTGTACGTTTTTCTTAGTTTTATCGTACCGGCCTCGAAATATATTTGACTTGATCGTAAGAGAAAATAAGGTAAAAGGAATTTGACTGAACTATGTCAGGAAAAAATAAGGATATGAGAAAGGAAGACTAACCCCGAAAATAATACAACATGCTATTTGTTGCAGAGTTACTAAGTTACCAACATTGTTTTGTGATTCCTATACATTTTTCCATTTCATTTGATTGCCAACTTATAAAATACAAAAGCATAATAAGATGGGATCGTAATTGGGAATGGAGTGCCACTGAAATTACGAACGATCTCGGGTAAAACCTGGTGCACTCCAAATAAAGAGGGATGATAAAAAAATACTTCTACATTTAAGAAGAGAGAAGTACGTTCATTGGAACATCCTATATAAACAAAACATATTGTATACTAAAGGTTACATTTAAGGAAGTCGCATTTCCGGAATGGCTCACTTAATTGCTTTGTTGTTTACAAACTGCGGGAGCGCAATTAAATATCTTGTTAAACGGCAACCCTTGCCCCGGGGTGCCTGAAGAAAATTTATTTACATTACTTGTACATTTTCTGTCCTCTTGCACGTGTTTACTTGAGAATTTTAATAGTTTAAAAACCTAGTAGTTTCTATAATAATAAGAGGTAGAACCAAATAGCATTACAAATAAAATGAATGCTTAATTTGAAGACTTTCACTGGTGACTTCTATGCGCTTTAGTTTTGCTAACTATTAATTTTTTAAAAGGAAATTTTAAAATTGAAAGTAAAATATATTTAAGACGCATGGTATTAAAGTATGAGTTTATGATCATAGTTGGTTAAGAAGTAAAAAATAAATGTTGCCAGTCTTTTATTTTATATTTTTTAATTTATAAACATTGACCTTATAACACGCCGCCTTTGTTATTAAAAAAATAGTACAACACATGGTTTTTGTTCCCCGCCCTCATTAGGGAGTCATGACACCTATTGTCTACACGAGTGTTACGTATTCATTCTGTGTTCCCACTTAGAAATAATACAACATATTTACCAGCATGGTTACGCTGCAATAAGTGATACAATACGGTTTTTAATCATTATAGTATGCGTAATAAGGGCATTTCTCAGTCAGTCCCTAGATGGCGTTGACTGACTCTCCTATCTCTTGCATCGCAGTAACAAGATGTTGTTTTGTTAAGAATAATTTGAAGATCTTTTATTATGTGTCATAATTGCGTTTTTTAAACCAATTATACATAAAATGATTCAGTTCAATTGATTTTAAACGAACGAACGAACCCTTTGAATTAAGCAAAAATGTTTCGAAATCATTTGTAAAACGTCGGAGTGGCATTTTAGGATATGTCTGAAGCATGAGCGGCTGGGCAATGCGACGGCTTTTGCTAGCGAATGAATGACGGAATGAATGACTGAACGAGGTGAGCTTGACCGGAAAAGTGGCTTGACCTCTCAAAATGTTGGTATCCGATATTTACACTAATGGGATTCGTTCAATGAATGAAATTGTAAAGTCCAAACTGCATCACTTCAAAATCCTGGGACCATTTTAAATTAAAGGATTAACAACCACCGGATTTCTCGTTTTTTCATTCGTGAATACGACGAATTAAAAAAAATATTGAACTATACAAAATTATATTTAGCCCCGACTTTATCCGCGAAGAATAAAATATAGTAAGTAGTCTGTATACTCCAGTCAGTAATCTATCTCTGTGCATTTTGATCAGACATGTAATCTTTCTAAATATAAAGCTTAATATTTATAACATAAGTAAGAAGTATGAAGGACGATAATATTACTTTCTAGCTTTTTCCGGTCCAATTCCGAGCCAAACTAATTAGCTTAAGCAATCTACACTTACGGCCGAATTTTCAAACACAACTTAAATATTTAAGAGCGTCTTACACGTTGATTCCTCGCTTAGACACGAAATTCTACGGCGATGTCGTTTAATTTCGATGCCACTTTGATTTTAAGCGACGCTTAAATTTAGGTAGCGATTGAACATTCGGTCGTAATTGTACTTAAACGTCTCTGAGTGCGTCAAAATAAGTTAAACAATGTAAGCTGTCCTAAGGCGACAATTTTTAAGGGGACATCACATAAATTTCCCGGCAGCCAGTGTGGGCTCGGCCGCAATTTATATAATGTATGGGCTCGGCTTTGCCGGCTAATGTTGCTTTAAGCGGGGCTATACAGTTCACTAAATGCCTTTATTCATGTGGAAATAAGAATTTTTCAGACGTTTAGCTCCCGCTTCTACTAATAGTAGAGAAAATGTTTATTTGTTTCTTTATAAATAATTCTATGAAATTTAATATTATGGTCTCAGTCAAAGATATATTATACTGTAGATGGAACACTCGATACCTAAAAGTGAGGCATTTTCTTTGACCTCCGGAGGTCAAATGTAGGGAAATCTCCCTAAGTGTTAACCTCTAAATTACATTTGCCGACATAAAAAGTCGACCGAGTGTAACCTCTTTTCTCAAATTTAAATTCTATTTCATAGTATTTACTAAAGTTTAATATAATAATTAATAGAAACATTTTTAAAACGCTAATTAAAAATTTATAACAACCATAAAACAAAAATGGTCTTTGTTAAAAATTGTTTGGATTTAAATTGTTTTAAATAAAATAATAATAATGAAAAACGAGAATTAACGTTTTAATGAATGTTTTAGTTTATTCTACTGTTTATTTTAAAAATGTAAAAAAATCACACAATTTCCCAAACTTGGAATTTTTTTTCATGATACTGGCAAGTTTTTTTTTTTTTAATAATTTCTTTCTTGGCACGCTTTTTAACGTCAAATTAGTATGGAGTGCTACCTCTATGTATAATATCTCTTTGGTCTCAGTAATAAATATTATATTTATCTTTACTTTCATCTTAAGTCGCTACAGACGCTCAGTTTTAACTGTGCAGTTAAAACTGACGTGAGTAGGAAGAACTGAGAACTGTACAGGTTCAATGCGCAGTTTAAATTGACGTATGTACGTCAGTTTTAACTGCGCAATCGAACTGGACTGTTGAAACTGAGCGTTTGTAGCCGGCTGTAGTTTGATTATAATTATTTCAATACATATAAGGGCACAGCCAACTCCTTTATTAATTACCTTATTTTATTTATGTATAGATAAAGATAATTGTTCCATTGAACATACATAAAGTGAGACAAAAGGTTTGTTTGTATTTTCCAGTAAATTCAGAATTCGATTGGTATGTTACAATCTCTCTCCATTTATTTGTCGGGGAATGTGCAAATAAAGTGTGTACGGTCGTTCATCACGTCAACGCCTGAGCAATCAGTGGCATTCCATTCACGTACTCCTTGTTTGTATTTAAACAATTCACATTTTTTTTGAATATACCGCCTGGACACACATGATGCCAAAGTCAGAATATATTTTTCATATATGGATTAGATGGACGGGAATGACAGAGAAGGTAGATTTTCCAGGAGCGGGGAAGTACACAACTAGTACATTTTTTCTCCACATTGTCTCTTTTGTCAATTATTCGACGGCATCATCCGCAGTCTTTTAACTTCTTGCAGTCTACCGGTCATGGTAATTTCGCTATTTTAGTGAAATCACGTTGGTTCAACTATAACATAATTTAGTCTAAAATCTGCTTTTGCTGTGCTTTTTTTATCATTGTTTTTTTTTCAGCGTGGTCCCATGTTGTCAAACATTGCGAAGTCACAAGAATGCATTGCAGGTGTCGTGCGGAACCTCAGTGCAGTGGGTATGTTCTACAGGAGATCCCTCGACCCTCGCGGTCGCACTGGAGGATGGTCACCGAGGGGGTTTTAGTGAGTAGAAATCTCACATAATCCTATCTTCCCAGAAAAAGACAGGGTATCTTTAGAAGATTTCGCCCCGATAAAAAAGACTGGTTAAAGCTTATAATAAATATGTTGAATGTTTTTTTCCAGCTAATATATCCTCATTCCGTATCCCGCTCAATCAGTGTGAGGTCGAGCACCGCAACTGGGGCGCTAACTTTCTACATAAAATATTCCTTAGTATTTATTTTTTTTCCTTTTGTAGAAATGGGCAATGAACCGTCGAGATGAAGCCCATTGTTCCACTTCGAAAATGTATTCGTCAAAATACGGATAAAATATATACATTTATTCCTTGTTATTTTAACCTATTTACTACTATAACATTATAATACTATTGTAAAATATCGTTGTTACAGATATCTTTTTATCCCACAATAAGAATACAGTAAAACAAAAGGTTAAAGGTTCGATTAGCGCGTATTTTGCGTGACTTCACACATATCTTTGAATTTCTTCGCCGATATGTGCAGGTTGCATCACGATGTTTTCCTTCACCGTAAGAGCGTCGAGTAGATGAATACAGTATACCGAAAGAAAAGGTAAATAAACACAAAACTAGCTGTAACACACAAAATCCAGGTCAGAATACTAAACATTTAACAGAGGAAACACGTAAAACGCTAGAACTAAAATATAATATTTATTAAACAACTAGCACACTTTATTACACGGTAGTGTAGACTTTAATAGCTTGCAACTTCGTTCTCTCATTATTCGAGTAATTCCACTTCGACATCCATTTGTCGGATGAGGCCCCGACGTCCATCATTCACGGCAACAGTCATTTTGCTTGAAACGTTTCTCATTGTCATTCAACTCGCTCCATATGCACAATAATCGCTATTAATCACTAGTCGGAAACGAGCACGGAATACTAAAGTGAATAGGATTTTTTTACAATTCTAACGAGCTTTATGTGATGGCAAATTACCGGAAAGCGTTTATGTTTAACGAATAGTTTGTCATGTAACTGTATGAATAAGCTGAAAAATATATCATCATCATCATCATCACCAGCTCACTATACGTCCCCACCGAGGGGCACGGAGCCTACCCCCTAAGGGGTGCCTAGGCCATAGTCAACCACGCTGGCCAAGTGCGGGTTGGTCGACTTCACACATATCTTTGAATTTCTTCGCCGATATGTGCAGGTTGCATCACGATGTTTTCCTTCACCGTAGGAGCGACGGGTAAATACGTACATATGAAATTCGAATAGTGAAAAACACATTGGTACATGGCGGGATTCGAACTCGGGACCTGCAGATTGCAAGTCAAGAGCTAAACCACTGAGCCACCGACGCTCCCGAACGAAAAATATATAGAAAATATTTATTTATTTTTTGTTGTAAGAAAAGGGGCCAAAGGAGCAGCGGGAACACCGAGGTGATCATCGACGCTCTACATCTGCAATACCAGAGGAACCACAGATGCGTTGCCGGTATTTTAGGAGGTGGAGGCTTCTTGAAGCTTCTTGCAAAACCTAACAGCAATGTGCTAAAGCTTAACATATTCAGTGTTTCCAATATTGGCTGATCCATAGTTGGCTCAAGCCATGATTAAGGGGCTTATATCTTCAAAATCAGACCGACATTCCCTTTGGCTTAAAATTACTACTATAATAAATGTTACCTTTCTACCTTTAAAATGGGGTGAGCTCCAAAAACATAGTTCCTGGAACCACGACTGGTTGACAGCCGGCTAAAATAAATATGAAAATGCAGTATGACATGGAACAATAAATTTTAGGCTAATGCAGCCGCGCTGGAATATGAGACAGCGACGCGAGCAGGTTTTAGATTTATGGAACATTGTTACTAGAAACTAAATCGTAACATAAACTTGCACGTCATTTGATGGCATACTAGATGTTGTGCGCGACTTTGTCTGCGCGGAATTTAAGAAAAACAGCCTATGATGGGGACAGTGTAGCTTTCGAACGGTGAAATAATTTTCGAAATCGAGCTAGTTGTTCTTGAGTTATTTCAATACATACGAAAATACGAAGTTTCTCTCTTTATAATATTAGTATAGACGACTCGTGATCGTCATATTTGGTCTAAACAAGAAACTTGAAGAAAAATTATATTGTTGCTCGCCTTGGTGTAATTGGTTAGCATTTTGATTTTTAGTTAGTGGCTAACGTTATGTTTTACGAAATTATCTTTTCTTTGTCGATACCTTTCATCAGCGTATTTTTCTTGTTCCTTTAGAAGAGTAGCATAAGCACTACTCTTTCTTACATCTCTATCAGCCGACATATCTGGCCTTCTTTGATCATAATACCAATTAAATATTTAAATTTAGTTAAATCTTTTGAGATACATAACAATTAAAATATAATTTGTCTTAACTTTTCAACTGCATAAGGAAATAAATTCCAGATGTATTTTACTTAGAGAATTTAAAAGTTTCTTTCAAGAAGTGCATTTGCATAACAATTGGCTTAGCTACTGCAGACTTGCTAAAGTTAGCATTGCAAACTACGAGTAGGACTGTAGACTTGCCTTCTGTTTAAAAATTCAATACCAACACAATTTATTCTCTGTTTGACTGTTCATAATAGAAGCTTTGTATTGGTAAGTATAGTGGAGCGTTGTTTCTAGTGGGCCTACAACAAACTTTTCTGGCACAAACCAGGTACGGTAAAAAGAATGAAAATATTTTTTCCGATATAATTCTGGCTGGTTTGCAGGATTTTGTGTTAATAAATACAAGTATTGCATTAGTAAAACCGTTTGCCTTAATATCTTTGATCTTATTTTGATGTTTAAGTGTAGTAAATGCAGAAGTTTTTCCCATGAGTTTATATTTATGTAAAAACAGGAACATCAAATTTTCCTAACCTAACCTTACAATTATTTATAATTTTTTTATCTTTTTATAAATAAGAATTAAATTATACGAGTTTTAGTGAACATGATTTTAACTAAATATAATAAGCATAAACGTATATATTTAAAGCATATTTCTATAATATCATCATTCTTACAATTTTCGAAAAGATGTTTCAGTATAAAAATGTAAACAACATGAATAACTATCTGAGCGTGAAATGGAATATATCCCATGAAAATATCAACGGAAGCAAATACATAATACATTTTTGTTTTATTCCTTTTAATGTCTAAGAAGATTATTATTGTACACAATTTTCTGCGATTTTTAATACAAGATAGAGTTTTTCGAAGAGAAAAATAAATATAAAGTGGTTTGAAATTGGTAAAATAATTTAAAACCATACAAACAAATAAGCATTGACGAAGAAAAGACAAATTGAGGTTAAATCGACTAACAAATCAATGATGTAAAAGTGTTTTCCGAAAATTCTCCATATGCTAACTACGTTTATTAACTACTAGCGGTTGTTTGCGACTGCGTCCGCGTGGAATTAAAAAATATAGCCGTTGCTACTCATGGATATTATTGCTTTCTAATAGTGAAAGATTTTTTGAAATCGGCCTCATAGTTTTTGAGTTATCTTAATATATACAAAACTAGCTGTTGTACGTGATTTCCACCGCATGAAACTTAATAATATAGCCTATGTTACTCGGGGATAATGTAGCTTTCTAATAGTGAAGGAATTTTTGAAATCGGCCCAGTACTTAGTACTAGAGTTATTTCAATACAAACAAAAATACAAAGTTTCTTTATAATATTAGAATAGAAGTGCAGACTACAAATCTTATCTCTTTATAATAGTAGTATAGATAAATATAAAAAGGCTGTAAGGTAAATAAATATCTTCTTTTATTTCAAATTAATGTAGAATTATCAGTCAGTCCGGTGCCAGGCGCAGAAAAATGGCTGCAATCATTACGTAATAACTTCGAAGCTCTTCCTTTGAACGCAGATAAGATGGAAATTTACAGCACTTTTATCGTTCCCTTCAATTTTAGTTCTTATAAATACAGCATAATGTTCGACATTAAGTTAATAATGGATATATCATTTTATTATAGATCATTCAAGTGAAACTATTGTACGAGTATAAGCAGTAATTAGATCATCTTCATTATTAAAAAAATAATAAAGAATAACAAATCCAAATATTTTTTTTTAAATTTAAATTATACGTCTTATAAAAAGAAAAATAATTGTGTTAGTTTTACAGTAATAATTAATATAAGACAACATAATACTCGTAATAGCTAAAAATAAATTTAACTGTATAGAACGCTTTCTGTATGAGCCAAGACTTCAATTTGTTCTTAAACGATGCTAGACTTAATCAAAATAAGTCAAAACAAGTTATGTTATTAAATGCCTACATGCTACTGTGTGTTTTTTAATCTATGTGTGTTTTAATCTAATAATACTTCTTCTCAACGAGTTTGTGATTAAAATGGTTAACAGATTTTGTATGTAGCCCGCATGTAGGTTCAATGCGCTTCAGCGATGCGAAACGATAATACTAGCATCATTCTTAACTATTCACTGAATTTTGGTATGACATAATACAGTTGATATTTTGATAATGTCAATATGATTTGTAACATTAGCGTTTTAGGTGCACTTGCACTTTTTTTATTATAAAGTGGGAAACGAGCAAGCGGCCACTTGGACTCGCGGAAATAGCGAAGCGACCGCTATCCATAGACATCTGCAATTGTAGATGTGTTGCCTACCCTTAATCTTCGGTGGACGAGACGCACAGCAAGAACGGAAAATCCCACGGAAAATCCACTTCCTCTTCCCATCATTTCCTTATAAGAAAAGGATAGGAAGGGAAAGTGAACTAAGCACGACGTCAGACGAAACACGGAATAGCTTCCATTTGACGCCTGTCTTTTGTGTGGTCGTGGTATTTCACCGGGCGAGCTGGACAATTTGTGCGATGATGTTATAGCAGGGTCTACCACTGTTGATGTAACAATGATTGTAACGCTACGAAATTCCGGGGAAAGAATGCATTCTAATAAGACTGTTTAAAAACAATGAAGCATAAGTCACAATGAAAATTATACTTATAGGCATTTGGAAAAAAAATTCTATCAGAAAATTAAGTATCTTGCAATATGATATGTATTGTTCTTTTTATTTAGTGAAAAGGTAACGGCTAGGCTATGCGTTTAACTATCCAACAATTATTGCTTCGAATACCAACGATATTGTGAATTTCGTTGAACCGTTGCTTTGTGAATTTTAGCTGTTCGAATTTCTGAAATATTCGCTCTACAAGCAAGTCTCTTATTGACAAGATAATATTTCTGGATATTTCATTTAAATGTAAGTTATTATGCATTAGTTTTTCTCCATACTTAAGAAAACATTATTTGTGATAACTTGTTTACTATCTAAATGTATATTCAGTCTATGGTCATTCACTGGACATAAGTTGTAAGTCTACTTGTCTATTATTATGATCACCGTTTTGTATTACTGTGGATCAATACTTGAGAATACTGACCTCTATAAATAGATAGGAGATTGTTTGGAAACGATAGCTTTTACTTCGTTCCGATTTAAACAAGCTTGTTGATCTTACAGGACAGTTAGTTAACCTATCTATATTTTTAGTTCCAATCGACACCACTAACTGCTATGGTCGGCGTCAAAATGACTAAAATCAAATAGGCACAAAACAACGCCAGTAAAAGAGATCAGGGGGGCTACCCAACGTAAATGCGCTACAAAGTTCAATAGCGAACATCAAAACTGTATGGAACTGACAATTACGTTCGATATCACACGTGACAAGCACTTGACTCGAATGTCATTGTTAGTTCCCCTGTGCTTCAGATAGAGTAGGATTGTTGTGAAATAGTAGTTTATTAATACAAATGTGTACAAATTTCTATCTTTATTATATTTATAAGGTTGTTAAATAAATGAAGATAGCGAAACATTCATCAATCGGATATTTCATTGAGAGAACATTAACAGTATTACGAGAAACAGAACCGCAAGTCAGCTCCGCCGCCCGCAGACCCCAGCCCTCTTTCCAGCGGAGAAAAATTAGTGTTTCCTACAAGTCATTGTTATGTTGAAGACACACTAAACATAGGAGAAGAAACTAATCACTCAATATTATTGAAAATCATTGCTATACTTTTAGTTCAAGTATCCCTTTCATAATTTATTTGATTCGTTTAGTTAACAAATTGATTTTTTATCGTGCACTTGCTGCATCGTGCTTTTTACACATACAAAAAAACAAAAAAAAAAACATATTTAAATAAAAAGCATAAAAAAACTAAAAAGTACAAAATAACGTAGTATAGAAT
>QDHC01006066.1:136760-156388 GCA_013186455.1 Papilio dardanus tibullus
TGACCTGTGCAATACCACACAATAGACGGGCGTGAAGTGAAAATCATTCTGTGTTTCCTCATGAGAGTGCGTGCCGGAGGTCAATTTCTAGCCCTTGTAGCCACGATTTTCTAATAATTAAATAATTAGTCTTCTTATAAGAAGAGAGGATATTATTAAACACAATAAAGAATAGGAGGGGCATCTGATACGATACGACGACCTGATAAACTACAATTTTAGAAAGTAAAATAGAATTAAATAGATAGGAAGACCGCGGACAATAAAAAAAGAAGGTGGACGTCATCATCATCATCAGCCTTTCTCTGTACACTGCAGGACAAAGGCCTTCCCCAATGCCTTCCACAGAATGCGGTCAGAAAGTGGACGTCGCGTCGTATCAAAAGGTCAAGACATCTTGACTCTTTGACCTGTGCCAACATTGGCACAGGTCAAAGAGTGTTGGAAAGGGCTCCATAGACAAGGTCAAAAACGTTAAATTAAAGAAGATGAAGAACTACGAATTGTATAATTTTTATACGTTTATTTTAAATATATTTCTTAATACTTTCTAAGGGATTCCCACTTTGCAATTTAAATGCACAGCAAAGCGCAGTATAATAAAAGGTGGTGCGGTATAATTTGTATCAATTTGTATCGTCCGACGGAATAGGAAATATTTAGCAAATACGTACGCTTTACTCGGAATACGAAATTTCCTTTTAGCAATTTATTATTGCATTGAATGATTTTATTCATAAACTAGCGACCCGCCCCGGCTTTGTACTGGTGCAAATCTGTATAATGCTGATATTAAATACTGCGGGGTTTGCAATGTAAGCGCTAAAAATGTGTTAATTTACGACATTATATTTAAAAAGTCTAAATTATCAGTGTTACTCTATATTGCGAATGTATTATGAAAACCTTTCTTATGAATCACTCTATCTATTAAATAAACCGCATCAAAATCCGTTGCGTAGCTTTAAAGATTCAAGCATATATAGGGACAAACATAAAAAAGCGTTATTGTTTTATACTATTGTATGTAAGGATAAGGATAAGTACTGATGTAATTTGTAGCGGGTTTAAAAAGATCACGATTTTTACGAATACGACGATTTGTATTTTTAATTTAATTTCTGCTCAGACGAAGTTACAGGCGACCGGTTATATTGTTACAACTATAATTAGTTTATTAAGGTTAATCTAGATCAGTGATTCATGTAATTAATTAGTGAGCTTCAGGTGTCTCTAGTCTAATGTTATCATTAGTACCGCAAACATAACGCGAGTCGGATGTTAATTTACTATTCATGTAGGCCCTTCGTGCACGAGATGAAATGCGTAGCTAAGCGACCTATGTAATAGGTAGAAAGTGTATTGAATACAGCCGGCTATACACGTTCAGCTTTTTAACTGTGCAGGTAAAACTGACGTACCCATGTCAATTTGAAATGCATAGTCGAACTGAACAGTTCTCAGTTTTACAAACACATGTCACTTTTGACTGCGCAGTCGAACTGTACAGTTAAAACTGAGCGTCCATAGCCGGCGTAACTCGCTGGTTTACGTAGCTTATGAAAGAAGGCCCAAATGCGAAGACAATTTGAATAAAAGCGATATTCATACAAATCACAGAGCACTTTATACGTTCTATATTCTGCCGGAAACGGAATAGTTTAGATCCATTTGTACTTTGTGCTGTGGACAGTAGCACAATTTCCTTTTAGAATTGAACGTTCAAAGAATCTGCCTCCATGTAGGCTTCGAGGCAATTTATTTTAAAACTAGCATCGTACTATGTAGGCTGGCTCGAAATTATTTATACTAGAAAACTTTATTAAAATTGAAAACGGATTAAAAATCCAATTTGTTCAATTAAAACTTTTTCGGTATATTTGGGGAAAAATCTAGTTAGTTCACAATTCGATAAAAAATTGCAAACATATTTTTAATTTCATACCAATTCATATTTAAAAATTCTTAAATCATGTTTAAATACTATTGTTATTTAGTTTTAATGTATTTAAGCAAAAAAACAAATCGATTGCTTGACATAGAAATGGAAAAATAGAGAGGAGAATTAATACAATATAATGTGTAAGGGGGAACCTCCATAGGAACAAGGCAGGATGATGCATTGACATAAAAATGTGGAAATTTTAATTATGTAGGACATGTATATTTCACTGCCACTTTTACACCCGAAAACTCTACAACGCACCTATTTTATGTGAACTGACATTGCACTAATAGTTTGTTTTCAATAAGAATTAACTTTTATATAAAAAAAAATGGTAATAAAGGACTGATAAAAAATGACATTTTTAGCATAGTAAAGCTCTGCCATATAAAAAACCGGCACGCGGGGTGAAACAGAAGATAGTGCATTCTATCTCGTTCTTTTACAAGACATGGAAATAAGTCCTTCTTTTTCTTGTGTGAATGAGACAAATATATCCAGCGGTCTATGTTTTCTCTGTCTACGGTTGCATGTTATGTACACAAAAGAAAGTTATGTCGTAAAATACGTCGCATCATTTTGAAAAGTTAGGTAATCTTACGAAGTTTATAGAAAAGCAGACACGAAAGTTGGGATAGTATAAGTTTGAGTAAGTCTTCAGTATAGAGAACTGCTTAAATGTTACTTCGGTGTTCAATAAATGTAAGTTGGAAAAGTTATTTTTGCTACTTATATTGCAAAGCTATTATAATTTATTTTAAGTATATTGTAGGTACATATACAAGAGTATACTGTTTGAAACTTTTTTTCGATTATTTTAAGGTGTAAAGCCAGCTACAGACTTTCAGTTGTTTAACTGTATACTTAAAACTGACTTACACACGTCAATTTTAACAGCACAGTTGACCTGTACAGTTCTCTGTTTACTTACACATGTCAGTATTAACTGCGCGGTCGAATTGTACAGTTAACACTAAGCGTTTGTAGCTACGAAAGTGAGCTTGTGCTTTTTCGAAACAGTTTCCACAATTAACACTTTTGTATAATAACCTCCTTTCGGAAGTCGTTCCAAAAACACTAGCTGTCGCCTGCGAATCCGTCCGCGCAAAATTAAAAATAGATGTAGATGTAGTTCGACCCATGATGGGCTCCATATTCCGCAACTTCACAACAAGCGCGTATTTTGCGTGACTTCACACATATCTTTAAATTTCTTCGCTGATATGTGTAGGTTGCATCACGATGTTTTCCTTCACCGTAAGAGCGTCGGGTAAATATGTACATGAAGTAAAAATAATAATTAGCCTATATTGTGTTATTCCAGACTACGTTGCATATTTATGCCTTTGTTCTATACAATAACATACTACAAATGTTACATTTTTATCTACATTAAAACTCTAACAGGCCATCCATTCTGTTCTGTTCGGGTCGAGGTAACGCGCAGATTTATTATACGTCCTATTAAAATATTGTCGCCACACAACTACTTAATTTCTTTTATTTAAGTAACAAAATTAATAAAAGAAAAATACTTTATTAAACACAAGCTTTGATTCGCGACTTCGTCTGTGTGGAATTAATAAATATAACCTAAGTTACGCGTCGATAATGTAGCTTTTTAATGGTAAAAGATTTATTTAAATCGGCCCAGTAGTTCTTGAGTTATTTCAATACATACAAAAAAAAACAAAGATTCTCTCTTTATATTAGTAGAGATTGGATACTTTTTACGAAATATACGTTATACCAGATTAATTTTTCGTTGAAACTACAGTCAGATGAATTTATTCGATATTTATTTCTGCTACATAATACTTATAGTCAAACTTCTATGTTTACCTCGGTAAGAGAGGCACGACTATCGGTTGGTTCTCTCAGAAAATATGTAAACTTACGTGGACATTTAACACAGAAGGCATAAAAGGGGGCGCTACTGTGCTATCATAAATTTACTCTTATGCCAACCGGGTCAGATAAGTTAGTCGTATTATAACTTCATGATGGACTGCCTTTGTCATTATGTGATCATTTCATCGAATTTCAGTTACAAACGGCATAATTAACAATCTGATTGCCTTACGTACGTTTGGCAAGTAAATGCCTTTTGCTCTGATTAAAGGCAACTTTGATGAATACACGGAATATTGCCGTATGTTTTCACAGTGAAAGGACCATCAGTATGAAAGGGATGTTTCGTATGTGTTCTGCCAGTGAGAACCTACTATAAGTAACTGTAGATTAAACGGGTAGTAATTATAGTAAAACAAATATTGCAACTATACATGAGTTTTGGATACATTAAAAATATGCGAAGAGAGTAATTATCGTTTTAAATGTTAAGACCACGCTTTTACACCAAATTCCTTTCTGTTATCAAATTTGACGAGTCTATTAGACTGTAAGCGGCGCATACTTTAATATTCGTTTCAAAATTCTGCCGTTAATGTAAAAAAAACCGTAGACATAGAAAAAGAATCGAAACTACTAAACCGATTTTTAGATGTGCTAAAAATTTCGTTGTTTGAAAATTTCAATACTAGCCTATATGTTTTTGTGGTAACCATGTTATTGTATATTTGGGGTAGTAAATTTTCACACCACTGTATCTCTTAATACCGCACAATAGACACTAAATCACAACGACGGAACCAATAAATCACTCGGCAACTGTTTTATTACGTTCACAGCGAAGCTCTTAAGGGTATAAAGTATCTTCTATAAATACTTTTTTCATATAGTGTTTTATATTTTATTTTTCGAGGTTACAAAACCTTTAAACACAAGCTGTAAACATGTCTATTTCAATTGTTAAATAGCACTACTGAAAACCAGTAAGTTTTCCTAACCTAACTTTTATTTCCTAACCTAACTTTTAAATAATAAATATCATCATTATACGGATTTGATAAAATTTTATAAGATGTTTTGTGTTTTAAATTCATTCGTATTTTGTTCAAAGTTGAATTTTCACTGTCTAATAATTTTAATCAGAATATAATCTATCTTTTTAGTAGCAGAGATAACAATATGTTTCCCTATATGAAACCTGTGTTACTAGTGACTGTATAAATTCATATTGAACTAAAAATCAGTATGAATCAACCAAATATGAATTGTTTGAATGATCAAGTTTAAATTAATTTGTTTGCTTATCACGTTTGCCTTTTTGTAGACAGACGTAAACTTAGAATGGGAGCATTCGTGGTATGAAGGGAGTTGAATTCATATTCAGATTCGATATTTTGAATTTAGACGATATAAAAATTTGTAGGTTGAATTTTCTAACTAAACCTCCTTTCTTCGCAGCACAAAATGGATATAAACTCGCAAGGACGGAACCTATAAATCACTCACTAAGTGTTCTGTTACGTTTAGACGTGGGGAACGATGATGTGAAAAAACATCGTTAGATACTAGAAACATTTTAAATTATCTTAGAAATTGTTACAATATTGCATTGCATAGAGGAAAACAAAAGTACTATTTAAACTAGATAAAAAACATCTAAGTGCTTGATCAAGTTCCGAAAGGATTACACATAATATAATTATAACCACCACGGTGACAATGTAGTGTCAACTAAGACCATACTAGACAACAACAACATACTCACGTCCGTAAACAAGACGGGTAGGCAGAGACCACAGACCTCCATTTGGCTCGATCCTGACACACCTCTCTTGCTTCTTCTTGCTTCATACATCTACGCATGCATACACGAACATACCAGACTAAGTCATTAAAACAGTCTAGTGTTTATCATGAAGTACAATTAATTTTATTGTAATTTGTGGAAAACACGGCAGTAATAACTTGAAAAGCATCTCAGTGAAAAAGTATTTATTATAAAAATAAACATTCTCATTTCAATATTTAACTTATGAATGTGTACAAAAGTAAGAAGTTTAACTACTAATATTATTTAATTTTAAATTAATATATTAAAAATTATCAGGAGATTTGTCATATCCCGTGGCACATTATAATTCAAAATTATATTATTAGACATACTAATATAATATTTGCTACTCCCAGGAATACTATAATACTCGTTTCTTAATTTAACTCTAGCATCGGTCCTTTACCACTGTAATTTCCTACTTTTCCAAAATTTTAGAAAAAAATGATTAAATTAAACATTTACATATTTTCATGCTTTTTAAAATATCTGCAAATTAGTAGACCCATTTCATTTTTTTATCTACTTGCTAACTTTTTTGATATGATGCATCCATTTCTTAGTTATCTTCTACTTTTTTGTTCCAACTTATTCATATAACCATTCCTCTTTGATCATATCACTAGCTTTCTCAGCTATCATTATTGTTGGAGCATTTGTATTTCCTCTAACTATTTTTGGCATAATAGAAGCGTCTATAACTCTCAACCTATCTATTTCATATACTTTTAATCTATGATTTACAACAGCATCGTGATCCCATACCGGACCCATTTTACATGTACCCACTGGATGGTATATAGTTGAAGTGTAAAGCATTAGAATACAAACAAAATATTCATCAGTTCCCCAAGTAAATTGTTCGCAACCTTTAATTGGTGTTCTCTTAAATCGAGCGCCACTTCGCTTGAACGCTTCTGTGTTCTCCAACTTCACTGCATACCTTATACCAGCGACGAGGGTTTTTATATCATTTTTAGATGTGAAAAATCCAGAATAAATTAAAGGTGGTCCAAAAACTGGATCCGTGTGATTGAGTAATATATATCCTCTGCTTTCGGGAGTCAATAGTAATGGTCTAGCCGCTAAACCATTATAAAAAGATAAAGGTAAGATTTTAGAAGCTAAATAGGAAGTTGGATCATTGTATAAATCTTGGACGTTAACACCATCGAAATGATATTGTACGTCAGGTGCATTTTCCTTTGCGTGTTCAGTTTTTATAAAAGCGATCGCATTCAATGATCCCGTAGCAGCCAAAGGTCCACGTTTTGTACCTTGTTGTTGTTTATATTTTGTTAGTTCATCCAATAATTGGTTACCACCTATTAAGGTGGATGTTTTATTTGATAGTTCTATGATTAATGCGTCTGTAGTTACATGATCCTGTAGATTACGACCTACTTGAAGATTGGCTAATACTGGTATATGCAAAGTTTCTAAGTGTTGCTTCGGGCCGATACCTGATAGCATGAGGATTTTAGGAGAGTTAAGTGCTCCGGCACTTAAAATCACTTCCATTCTGCTATAAACAGCTTGAGTAACTCCGTCCTTTATGTAATAAACACCTGATGTACTTTTAGTTACTGGATCAATAATTAGTTTTGTAACATGTGCGTTAGTAATAACTGTGAGATTGGGTCGTTTTCCTCTAATCGGTCGTATGAATGCTGCATTCGTAGACATTCTCTCTCCATCTTTAGCTGTAGATTGTCCTATATCAGCTCCGATTTGATTTTCCGCATTAAAATCTGTAACACTAAGTCCTGTTTCTTTGAAAGCTTGCACCACCATAAGTGAATTCAAATCTGTATAAGGAAATCTCTCGACATTCAATGGTCCACTTGTGGAATGGTAGTGAATATTGTGAGCTTCAATGTCTTGGTTGTTTTCTGATTTCTTGAAGTACGGCAGCACCTGGAATAGTATAAAAATATTACTTCTGTTGCCGATTATGTTGAGCTATTAATATTTTATCATTCGATGACAATATTTGATACGATGTTATCAAAAATAATAAGATACTATGATATGAATTCATTTTTTCATAAACATTTCTTAGTATAAACTTATGCAGGCTTAACCACGATATATCTCAATGGCATCTCTACTTGTTTATTGAAACTTTTTAGAAGGATATTTAATGGTTTAAAACAAGCAAAACAAAACACTGTCTAGGATGCTATAGTCAATTAAACCCAGTAGATCTATACATATTAATCTGATAACTTGAATGTATATAGTTTGTGCAAACAGGACAATCTATGACAAGGGATTATATTAGTTCAAACGCTTGTATTCAAGCAATGGGCAGATTGATAATACAACGCGATATTGATATACCTAAGCTTTAGAGATGGACTACTCGTATTATACTCAATACGTGTGAATATTTTCTTTCATTGTTAGAAAGCTACATTATGATTTAGTAACAAAAGTTATTTATCAATATTTTAATCTCGTACGGATGTAGTCGCGTGTAAAAGCTAGTTAGATATGATTATTTGTAAGTGATAGTAAAATTATTATTGTGATAGTGAAAGAATGTAAAATAATTGAAATAATACTAGCGACCCGCCCCGGCTTCGCACGGGTGCAAATCGGTATAATGCTGATACTAAATACTGCAGCGTTTGCAATGTAAGCGCTGAAAATGTGTTAATTTACGACATCATATTAATAACCTCTAAATTATCGGTGTTACTCTACTATATTGTGAATGTATAGTACTTGAGAACCTTCCTTATGAATCACTCTATCTATTAAAAAAACGCATCAAAATCCGTGGCGTAATTTTAAAGATTCAAGCATATACAGGGGCAAACATAAAAGGCGTTATTGTTTTATACTATGTAAGGATTTTGTAAATACAACTTACTTCCTGATAGCTCCATCCGTAGTTTTCCATTTCCGCCCACGTATCGTAATCACGTTTGTTTCCTCTCATATAAACCATATAATTAATAGCACTTGATCCACCCATTGATTTGCCTCTGGAAAACATGAATAAAATATTGAGTAAAAGTTAAATATTTAAACACAATTTTTAACAAAATGTTTTCTAATCTACATCACTACGCATTCGATTGAAATAAATTTAATCTAAATATGATTATAATATTGATGAGAATAATATTTTCTATTTCATAGGAAAATAATAACAATAACATAACTCACGCCAGAAACCCAGAAGGGTAGGCAAAAACAACGAAACTCCATTTGGCTCCATCCTGACACACCTCTCTCGCTTCATCTACAATCTTACATCTACGCATGCATACACGACGGTTACGCGTGCTCTTAATAATAAGGTGCATTATTCAGATAATGGTACACGCCAGATTAACTCTATCTTAAGAAAATATTTTAATATAATTTTACCTGAACCAAGCACAAGTTTGTCCTCTTTGCGCACGACATGTCAGTTCCTCTCGTTGAGTTCTATACATCCAGTCAATACTTGACCTGCCTAATGTTGGCGCTAAGCTTGGCACACTCGTCACATCGGGTTCTTCCGGCCCCGCTTCCAATAATAATATCTTAATAAAAAAAACGTAAAAAATGGTAATGAAATATTACTTTAAAACTAGGCTCCAACTCCACTGGCAACAACATTGTTAATCTAATTAGTGAAAGGGAAAAATATTCACATGATAAGTGTTAAGTAGGTATTGTGCTGTACGGGACAGAATGGAAAATTCAACATTGTTCTCAAGAACCAATTTACTTAGAATTCTCGTGAGACAAGAAAACCTATAAAAGAATTGTGCACGATATAACAAAAACTACTTATTATTGATTACTAAGTAAAAATGTTCGAGTAGGAGTGAGTGGCTTTATTAGAATTGCCATGTCTAATTAGAGCTTATTGTTTTTTTTTGTATTTGTTAAATTTAGAAAGCCTAAACAACTATTTAATCTTCCATTCTCTAGTTTTGATTTTGGAGAATAAATTGTTGTTCAATTTATATTCTTTGCCAGACAAAGGGTGTTCTACACTCAATCAGATTTCATTGGCGAAAACAAAAAGTTCAACAAACCAATATTACAAAACCCATTATTTAAATAATTATTCATCTATAACAGCCTATGGATAATGAGATATAAAAAGCCTAATTTACAAGCAATTTTCGTGACAATAGATAAAAACTTCAGTGGCATGTTGTAACTGTCAATAATTGGATCATTTCATAATTTTCATAACCCTGGCGTGACTTGTTATAATAACATGTTAAGATTACAACTATAATATTAAGAAAACTTTCTAATAGTACAAAAATAATTTAACGATTTTTTTTCCAAGTACATTAGTGCATTAGAAAATGAAATAATTGTTAACGCAAGGTTAGTGCTTGTTCCTGGTTTGATTCTCTAGTATTGTTTGATGAAATGGAATGAACAAATCAATGATAATGAAAGTTATAAAAAATAATCATATTACCTTCCATTTTTTAACTTCAGACAATCTACTGGCCATCACACATCCCGCTGATCCCGCGCCGACTATTATAAAATCATATTCTTCGGCCGTATTTCTCTTTTTTCTTCGTTTCTTATCCTTCTGCTCTTGTAATACTTTGTTTGTATAGTCTGTATCACTATCATAACCACGATGTTCGTTATACCCTTGTATCCCTGTATAATACGGTCCAAATGGATTCGCGTACGTTTTTGATTCGTATTCGAATTCCGGTCCCGTATAGAAATCTGATGCTGTATAACCAGTGTACGGTTGTTCCGAGTTGTAATCTTTTGTATATTCTTTTTTATAACCGTACAAATCTGAATCAGTTCCAGATACAACTCTAGGTGTTACTGCACCGAAATGATGGCCAAATAGATCGATACCTGGTTTGGTCACTCCTAATCCGTATTCCCCATTTGGGTGTGCATCGAGAGCGTAACTATTTAAGTAACCATCTTGTTGGTATTTAGCGAAAGGATTGGTTGGTATATTGAACTTTGAATCAACTGATTTTCCAAATAGTCGTGCAACTAGTGCCAGGAACATGAAGCCGGCTTCGGAGCATTGTCTAATAGGTGCAACGGATTCTCCGCAAACGTTGCTTATGTCAGGTGGGGTCCAGACCTGGTTGGCCATTTTATCTATTATCCACTTCTTAATTTGCTATAGCATTACGATTACTCCCGCCGCTGTCTACACCGCACTAGCACTCGCGTAAGAATGGTGCTCTGTTATTTCTCACAGGGCGACCTCTTTGCTGTTTTAATTCAGCGCTCGTTATGAAGCAATCGACATTGATTTTATCACACTTCATTTATATCATCATTGCACGAGATAAAGATGGAATTTATACAATAACTTTAGAAAAACAATATTCACCATTTGTGTGAACTGTGGTTATTATAATGACAACAGGTACATAATATTTTCAAACAAAGCGTGTATTATTATTGTACTAAGTTTATGTAGATCGGTTGCTACACGGCTGCGAAAGGAGAACTTATACGACCTGGTTTAGATTTAACCTAGAAATTCAATATTTTTTTTATTCATCAACATTGATCTTGACATTTTTCTTACTGAAGTAACATTAAGGTAATGTTTTTGCGAATTTGTCTGGTACGTTTGTTTTATTGTATTTGTCTGATACGTCCGTTCTATGTATGTATTTGCTACTATGATCTAGTCACCCCTTAGGGTAGGCTCGGAACCGTGTAGCCGTATGGAGAAGTATAGTGAACTGTTAATGATGATGATAAGGTTCGTTCTATTGTGGATTTTAGAAGACCAATTTGAAGATTAGGGGCATTGTATTCGTATTCCTGAGATTATTGTGCACTTGATATTATTATTCTCTCTTGGATGGAATGTTGTTGCTCTTTACTCTTCAATGGCTCAACTTCCTTGAATCAATAGATTGCGGACATTATTGAATAGCGATAGTTACAATATTGTTAAAGCATGCTTACCCTTATTGTTCTATGGCAGGTCAGTCATGACATTTGATTGCGGTTGCATTAGCGCAACATCTTAGAAAACTCTGAACAAATTATTCTATTGTTTACCGTGCTGATAAAAAACATTGACTCGTGGGTGTGGTCGATGTATGGGAACCGGTGTTGCATGTTATGAAACTATGCGAAATAGACTGCATATACGTGCAGGTATACCTAATTGAATGCTAACATGCCATCACACTTAATTATTTGGCGTGATTGCATGTTTGACATCTTTTGTAATCCTCGGTTTACATTCTTTAAACGTGACGATTCAGAATAGAATGAAATTGGCTTTTTGTGAGCATATTTTTATGTCACGTAAATGGTGTATCTTTTTCTTTAATTTAAAGGGCGATTGGAGGACTACGATCACCATATCCAATGATATTTTAAAATACGAGTATCATTGTTTAAAATTATTTAGTTAACATTACTTTGTAATTCCACTATTTTTTAATACTCCTATGGATATCTTACACTTTAGATGATTTCATGCTTAGCAAACAAATTCTTTAGCATATTTTGGTGTATCTATACTACAATTTTAAAGAGAAAAGATTTGTATGTTTATGTATTGAAATAACTCCAGAACTACCGAGCCGATTTCTAAAATTCTTTCACCATTAGAAAGCTACATTATCCCCGAGTAACATATATTTTTTTAATTCCATCGTGATGAAGTCGGGAACAACATCTAGTATCTTATATTTTCTGCGTGCTATTTATATTCGGCAGGCGTAAGTAGTAATGTTAACATGAAAACAACGCAATGCAGTCGCATAGCCACATGTTCCCGTATAATAGCCGGTTATATATCATTTTTACGATCCCCTTAGTACTTAGTGGGTGTTAGCGAATCCTTGTATATATTAACTTCATAATTACATTTGTATACTAATGCTGCATCATATATCTTGCTGGCAGTTTACAAACGCGTTAGTGGAGAATTAATTTGGACCTAAATATTTTCTACTAAGAGCGTTGGTGGCTCAGGGTTTAGCTCTTGAATTGTAAACTGCAGGTCTCGAGTTGGAATCCCCCCATGTACTATTTGTGTTTTTCGAATTTCGATTTTCATATGTACATTTTTACGACCCCCTTACGGCGAAGAAAAACATCGTGATGCAACCTGCACATATCAGCGAAGAAATTCAAAGAGATGCGTGAAGTCAAGCAAAATACGCGTTAATCGTGAAGTTGCGGAAAATTGAGCCCATCATGGATTGAACTACACTCGAGCTACACTAGGAATGTTCCCTTATTACAAAATTACTTTTTGAATTATTTAATACAAATCGAACTAGGTACTGGTTTCTGAAGAAATAGCAGACAAAAAATAACCGTTTGTTTTAACTAAATGACAACTAAAATAATACGATTCATAGATTAAGGTGACCGCCAGAAAAACGCTATAATTAGCACGTAATTCACAGATGATTGGAAACGAGTTATGATAAAAACTTTTCTAGGACAATGCTAAAATTTGTAAAAAAAACAAACTTTGCATAAACACGTATACGTTTGTAGGTTTCTAGAATAAAATTTAAAAAAGATGATTGTATAAATGGCCATAATAACATTGCTAAATAATAAATAGATTATGAAGGCGGGGACAAATTTCAGGGTCAAGCGGTGTTGAAATCGAACGCTATTATTGTATGTCAAGGTCAGCACAAGAACGAGCGAACTTTCAGCCGGACACTGAAGGAGATAACACATTCACTGCGACCACTTTTTTCATGTAAATTGAACTCGCAATCTGAGTCCATAGCAATGAATGTTAAAATGAACTTATATAAAAAAGTCCGGTGCTTTTATCAAAGGTTAATTGTCATAAGGGTTACGTTACCAAAAACACAAACTAAACGGTTGTTACGCTATTTATAATATAACTATGTGGATATGGCAGAGGAGGGGACGTATAAGAAGAGGAATTATCCTCTTGCTGTAATTGCAGATGTCTATGGGCAGCGGTTGCTTCGTTATATCAGCGAATCCAGGTGGCCGCTTGCTCGTTTGCCGACCCGCCCCGGGTTCGCAAATGTGCAATTCTGATATTAAATACGCTGCAGAAACTGTGAACGTTGTATATAACAGCCATACTAATAATAATGTCACCCGTGCAATGCCGGGTTGGGTCGCTAGTTATACATATACGTTCCTCTTCAATCACTCTATATATTAAAAATATCCGCATTAAATTCCGTTGCGTAGTTTTAAATATTAAAGCATACATAGGGACAGACAAATTTGTTTTATACTATGTTGTATTAATGAATGTCATGATAATTGATCCTAAGTTTGTTTTCTCGAATTGTTTAAAATCTCACAGCATCCGCCATTTTTTTGCTATTCTATTATATTATTTTGAACAGTGCAACAGTTGTGCAAGATTAAATAACGATCGTTGTCGACAAAAACCGTTTCGTTACAACGTATTGCGTTTTGAAATATTTGCACACAACAATTTTTATCTAAGAGTTAACGTATTTTCTGCAAAAAAGGAATTGAGTAAATTGACTTTTGAATTTCGTCAATTTCAGCTAAAAGTGAAAGAGAGATTCGTAGATATTCAATAGTTACGTGCATATTATTGCTAAGTTTTTTGACCATTTGCAACATCCAAGTTAATCAAGGTAGCAATTTAGTTGGCACGTGCAATTTTTTTTAAGTTTTCTACATATTTTTCTGAACTGAATATTGACAATTGATTTTTTTTTACAAATTGTCGATGAAATAAATGGTAATTGGGACTGGATGTGTTCCAATTTATTTAAAACGAAATTGTGCAATTAAAGACATTTCCCTAGTAAATGTCTTTTACTGGCTTAAATCACATTTCTCGACAAATTAGAGATGATATGACTAGGTTTAGGAATGTCAATATCAACATTAGACCACCCGTGACCGCTACGTATTGTACTCTATGCTACTCTTCTTATTGTAGTTATAGATTTATTTTGTGACAAATATCTTAAGGTGAGCGCCCACCCCAAAAGAGTAAAGAGAGCGAGAGCTGAATAGCCCCATTTTCCACTTTCGTAAAATGCATACTTATGTCCGCAACAACAAACAGAAATGAGATGTGTCAAAAAGAGCCGAAATGCTCTAGAGAGCTGCCCGAGCTATGTCAAATGAGACAGCTGCGTTATGCCGTTGGGCTGGCTTAGCTCAGCTCTTTGTATTTGGGGATGCAAGCACATTTGAGGTTGCTCAGCTCACCATCTGCAGCAGGTCATGACTCTTGTGCGTTGGGCGATCGGCTTTTAGGTTAAAAAAGTTCAAGTCTAAGTGCTATAGCTGAGAACATATTGCACCGCATCGGAGCGTAAAATCGGAAGTACAGTTATTAAATCGATTCGCTCTTCATACCACACATCGATTGCGGCGAGAGTTTGTTTCAATTAATAAGAGAAAGCGTTTTTATAACAAAGTCATCTAATTGTAAATGTCGCTTATTTCATTTCTTTAGAACAAATAATATGTTTTATGTATGATGTTTTATTAAAGACTTAATAATAAATACTTATAAGATAATTTCATCTAAATGGTCTGAATATGTTATATAATTTCTACCATATCCTTGTGTAAATCCGAATGGCAGTAACTACTTCTTTAATTTGAGGTTCTTGTACCTAATTGATGGAGATTTTTTGAAGTGTTAATTTAAGTTTTTGGTAAAATTCTGACAATACAATTTAGTCTGTGAGTCAGATTTTATATATTAATTCAAATTTCCATGTTTTTTTTTGCTATGATACAGCTTGGTGCTTGTATCTTGCACCATAAGTCACACAGCCTGTTCACTTTTCCATTCAGTGCCCGCGTTGCGTAATGGACGCGCTCTCGATTGCATTGGATTCTGCTTTTCGAATTGTTTGAAGTTAGAGATAAATATTGCTTTGGCTCATCTCGGCTTGCAATACATCACATAATTGGATATTGAAATAAAGTCATTGTATGAAGCACCTAATTAAAAGTATCGAAACCTTGTTCCACGTGTTTTTGGATTGTCTGCTAAGCGGGAACTAACGACTTTATTATTTTAATGCAATTTATACCTTAACTACCGGTTTTAAGGTGTGTATTTGTACAAATGATCATCTCACGACAAAATATAAGCTTATTCTTTTCAGTTTTGAATACCAATTTCAGAATTTTATAAATCAAATTCGTATATTATTTTAATGAACATGAATTCGATCAAATCGTTTAAATATCCATTATATTTTGAGTACTTGTATAAATAATGAGGGTCACTAAGGTTTTCTTCAAATCGGTCCGCATTGCGGTGGAATGGCTAAAAGTAATAAAACGTTTACACGGACGCTTGATTGTTAAATATTTTATGAGCGAAAAAGATTTAGGCTTTGGTTTAACATGACAGCGGAATACTGCCCCGTGGAAAATCTTTAAATCCTCTTATCTAACTTTTGAATTGTTTCCATTCAAAGTTTATTGACGGAGTTTAATCTATATTAAATTAATATAGATTTAAGTCCTTAAATTATCTCAATTCTACATTCTATATTTAACTCTTGTTACCAACTTCCAAAAGGAGGAAGCTCTCAATTTATCTGTATGTTTTATTTTGCTAATGACTCGGCTCCAGATTGTTCGATTTTCTTAATTTCTTTTTAATTCGATAGATAAAAAGTCTAAAAACATAGAGTCATCGTGAACTTATATGACAGAATTTAAAAACAGTTCAAACGTTGAGTTAATCAGAATCTTTTCTGTCAATAATATTCAAAATTATCAATTACCTGTCTGTAATATTATTAACTCTGCATTTGATAGAGATTTGAAAACCTAATACAAGCATTAGGTAGGCTAACATCTGTCACCGGAGGCCACATGCTGAGAGATAAATTGATTTTAAACGACACGTACCATTAGACATAGAATCTGTTATGATATTCTTTACAGCGCCTCTGCACGTGTTTGTAACTCTACAATATCATTATGTTGTTCAATTGAATTAATACGTTTCAATTCTAAAACGTAACTTTTATAGGCTACAATATATGTATACTCTTTTTTTTAATTACTAGCCGAACGCGGTCACCGTGTAGTGCCAGTTCAAGCAAGTTCAAGCAAAAAAAAAGCAAAAAGTTTTTCATTTTATAATTTTTAGGGCACAGATCTAAGCTGGCAGTCTGATCATCATCCTACTAAAGTTAAATGTAAATCTGCCCAATAATTTAATTTTAAGATACTAGTACCTGAGTAAAGATAAAGAGAAAAGCTAAGTCTGGCAAAAAAATAATATAAAATTGTGGGTTTTCATGTAAATATTCCCGTTTGAATATTTCCAATTATACAAAAGCAAGTAATTTTATCCTTTTTAGGGTTTTAAAGCGTCGAGTTTGAGAACGTCGGTGGCTCAGGGGCTCTTGACTTGTAATCCGCAGTTTCCGAGTTCGAATCCTGCCATGTAGCAATGTTTTTCGATTTTCATATGTACATATTTACCCGACGCTCTTACGGTGTAGGAAAACATCGTGATGCAACCTGCACATATCGGCAAAGAAATTCAAAGTATGTGTGAAGTCGACCAACCCGCACTGGACCAGCGTGGTTGACTGCGGCCTAGTCACCCCTTACGGTAAGCTCCGAGCCCATCGGTGGGGACGTATCGTAAGCTGGTGATGATGATGATACAAATTTCCAATTATACAAAATCAAGTTATATTTTTTTTAGGGTTTTAAATAGTATTTTTAAGCGTGTCACATTCAAGGTTAAACTAAAATTACTTATTAAGTTTAAGATTCGAGATAAAATTATCCGTTATTCGCTTGGGGCCAATCTTCAGCGAGGGCCAAGGGTTGGCCTCGAGCGTTCAATTATTTAAATGAAAATTAATCGTTTACCTTTTTCACTAAGATTTTACTGAAACGTAATTCTATACAAATGTCAAATATAACTTTTACTACCTTTTTTTTAATTGCTAAGTAAGTATATATTTATTTAAACAAATATCATTCATTTGTCGACTAGCAATCACTAGCAAAAGTAGAAATGTAAAAAAAAGAAAAAAATTATGTCTTTTACAGGTATTTCTATAGGAACTCACCCTTAAAAGAAAGTCAATTGATGATGACAGACAAAAGGCCCTACTAACTATGGAAAGAGATTATTTATATATTTTTTCCTTTTATTTTATTTTTTTATTTTAACAGGAATACTTTATACAACATTGTATTTATCCTTTTCATTTTATAAAAAATATATCCTTTTCTAAGAATATGCAGTTGTAAAAATGTTAGAGAATATTTCAAACATCTTATGCAGCGTAAATGTAGCAATAAGAACGTGTTATCCACAAAATGTACATTTATTTTGCAAGTAAAACGGTAGCTGCGCATCGTTTTGTCCTGACAAACAATATCTCACTCGCGAACACCCCGGGCGAGGCATAACACTCACTACAACGGATTAGGCGGTTTTCATATATTATTATGAAATTTTACAGCTGAGATTCGAGTCCTTTTAATATTACTTTATCCTCGTCAGCTGACACGTCCCCAAGTAGGTGTTAGTCATCCACGCTGGTCCAGTGCGGTTAGGTTGACTTCACACCTATCTTTGAATATATGTGAAGTTGCATTACGACTTTCCTTCGCCCTAAGAACGTAAGATAAATATATTAGGAAATAGAAAAACTTATTGGTACAAGGGAATCGAAGTCAGGATCACTGAATCAGTCCAAACTTACAAGTAGGTCACTGGGTTGTTCATATTGAAGATTGAGCAATGAAAACAAATTTATCATAAAGGTTGCTAGCATGTAACAAACGATAAGTACCGAGTTTTATTCACTTCTTTTTCTCATCCCAAACAAGCCATGCGAAAATATATTAAGCGTACCTACCTGGAAAGTAATAATTTACGTCTATTTTTTTACATTTTCGAGTCATTTAACTCTTTGAAGGATAATGTGAAGAGTTCATACAGTTTACTTTCATATTTATTACTTAGAAAGTTTTTACAATTGTCAACACAAAAAATTCCACAGACATTCAACATATATATGAATAGACAGGACAACATGAACCAAACACGTAATTCACCGTCTTGGTTCCACGTGTATTTTAAGACGGACCGGTATCCAGTGTTATTTATTTTTTATATATCTTTTTAATGTCTGTAACGTCTTAGATTTACCAGATTTAGTAATCTGCTTCATATACCAATGATCAATTTCTTTTACAAACTTCTGTAATATACTTTAGTTCGAATAGAAAATATGTTAAAGTTGGACAAGTTTATTGAATTTAACGAGAAAATTTTTCACAGGTAGAATGGCGAGATTCAATTTAAATGCACTCGGAGAAACTCTTGGGTATAATAAAGAGAACTTATTTTCAACATTAAAATTAACTTATCACCTCTATACTTTTGTAATGTTGCAAAATTTAAATCACAAGTAGCTGTGTTCCGATTTCACTCCGCTGCGTGGAAAACCATTTTTTTTTCTTTTTGTAATGTAACTAAGGATAACTAGATTATTTCATAAATGGCTCCTAACATTTTGAGGTTAATATTTATTCTATAATTTCATTGACAAATAACGCAATACAACGGTCAAATGAAAACTGCGGTTTTAACCAAATAGATGAGTTTCCTATAATACTTTGACTAATAAGGTGCAGGATCTGTCAAGGATTTGCATTCTTTTTTTTCAGAAAACAAGCAATAATTTCCAAACTTGTTTTCCTTGTGTCTGTTTTGTGGCAGAAATAAAGTCGTTTCATTTTAAGTCTGTGGCTAATTTTCTCATGAGTGATTCTCTTCTTTACTTCACTCTCGTAAATTGTGGCACCATTTAATATGCACCACCTGGACGACTGGAGTTCCTTAACAGTGCGTTTCTCGAGGAATTTCCTGCTACTCACAGCCGCGCTGTGGAACGGCGGAACTGCTTTAGGCGTTATTTCTGAACCAGTACGACTTAGGGTCGTACAAGAAAAAGAAGAAGATCCTACCTTTTTTAAAGGGCCAGCAACTCATTTACAATTCCTATATTGTTGTGA
>QDHC01006066.1:168274-200834 GCA_013186455.1 Papilio dardanus tibullus
TATTAAATAGACAATAATTTGAATCCAAGTAATATGAACAAAACAAAGTTTTAAAATTTGAATATTAAAACTTAGGTATTTACATACATTGCGTATTTTAAAATACGCGATGTATTAAAACAGAAAAACATTTAGATTTGTTCTTAAAGAAATCAAACTGAAGTTATAACGTAATATCCGATTACAGTTTCTATCCGACTTATACTTATTATGTTTAAAGTTAAGGGTCTTTTAATATCTACAAAAAATGGGCACTGGGTTGGTTGATCCAATTTAAAATAATTTAACTTACCTTGAGGTATCATTTCAAAAGTAAAAGGTTTTGAAATGGATTAAAAATGTTTTATTTTATTCGCTGCACTATTTTGAAATGTATAATTCAATGAATAAAGCTTTTAAGTTCCATTATTTACGAGTGCCCCTATTTGGAAATCTGTTTACACAATGCTTTATTGTTGAAATGAAAAATGTTTTATGAGTACAGGTGTTGGTTTCTTTTGTGCTGTCATTTTCATTTATTTATTAATGTAATGATAAGAATACAATGAAGAAATTTAACCACTTAAAAAAGGTAAAACAGAGTTACATTTTATGTCGATGCCTGCGGAAAAACATAAACACCACAGAAAAAACTATTGCTATATTTTTCAAACAGGCGTTTTACGTTTTAAGTATTTTATAGGAAGAGTAGGCATAAGAAGCGTGACTTATTAAAATTTGGGTTATTAAATGTTCTCAATAGATCCTTTGTACATTTTATTAATTATCCTTCAGGTGAGATCTGAAGCCTTACTCGTTAAAGGATGCTTTAAATCTGTTTATTAAAAATACCAAGCCTAAATTATTAATCGGAGAGTATTTTCTATTGTAGGCATTTAAAACGGGTTCTTATTGAAGTAATAATTATTTAAAGGAGTTAGAGACTAGAAGTAGATACGACAATTGTTTCATGATATGAATCTGGCGAGTGCCCACATGTATTGTATACGTCGCGCCCGAGTTACCGTTATATTCAAAGTATCTGAAAATCTGTTTTCAATTGAAAGGTATTTGAGATAATTATAAAACATTCTATTTATAAAGGACGGTGTTTCATATCTGTCTTACCCTAATTAAATATTACTGCCTACTTCAAGAATGTTCTTTGCGGCTGTGCTATTTTATTAGACTTCATATTTTGTTGAAAAGGAAAAAGTATCAACGAGGATTCGAACCAATTTTAAGTTTAGTTTTTCCATTGTAAGTTCAGCTCGGTGGGATTAGGTTGTAATTTTCTCTCTCCGCAATATCCATGGAATCTTTTGCCAAACCTAATCCGTACTTACGTACAAAATGTGTTTTCTCTGAAACGAAAATATTTTATAAAATTCATTAAATCGCTACAAAACTTTTAAAGAAAGATTTTACTTATATACTTCTATTTTATGTACCAGCGATCCACGAATTTGCACCGAAAAAAAAAACAAATTTTTCGTTTTTAAACAAATATTGAAGTTTGATGTCGAGATAAAACTACAGTATCTCTTAAGTTGGCCATAATTATTTAAGGTTACGAAAATTCAACCTATCCTTAGGAAAGTTTCAGTTTTTAATTAGAACATACATACAACGTGACATGAGATTTTAACGCAAAATACATTGCTATAACCCTTTCTTAACAACTTCAGTCAACGTTAGCGAAACTGAATAAAAATATTGTAACTTTTACATCAACTAATTTGTTTGAGCAACATTAAAATTGTAGCAATTTTTGTTTTAGGGACTTTATATAAGCCTCGAGTGAAAAGGCTAATTAAAAACGTCAGGCGTCGCTGTAATTAATGTCACTCGCATATGCTAAGCTTTGAGCTCAACGACAACCGAATTATAATATAAAAAAAAGTAAACTATAAGCCCAAATAAAATATTTAAATGTACCATTGATGAATCGGAAAACACTGTAAAAATTGTCCGATTTTCTGAAATACAATAATATTTAACAAAATGTTTTGTATCGATGTTTCGATAGTGAAAACTCAATGTAGAAACAAAAAAAATCAGATCAATCACAAATAGAAAATTAAATACAATAGAAGAAAGAAATGCGTTGCCAATTTATATCAAATCAAGTAATTCTATCCAATAATGATTGAAATTGCGTAATCATAATTAAACCATATTTCTATTATAAATTAGAAATATGAATTTTAAATAACCTAATCGTCTAAATTCAGCGACGTTAATCCAAAAAGCAATTAAATGCTGAGGATTACCGCTGACTTAGGGGATAAGGAAACTCTCCCGTGAACTGTGTGCCCAAGCATATCCAAATTATCATAAAGCTGAATAATTGATCATTTTTTAAAGGAATATACTCTTTTAGGTACGTTAGCGATACAAATTCATCACCTTGTCCCCTTCCTTTGTTTTAATAAGGTGGAAGGGGAAGTGAACTTATCGATAGACGACACGTCTAAGAAAATTCTATGCTCTTTCTGGACGTCTTTCTAACTTTGAAATAGAGGCAACGTATCTGCAACCACGTTGTGTGTTTTAAGCATTAACAATCAGGTATTTAACTAAGTTATTAAGTAGGATAGTTGTTAATACTAACAATAGTCTACTAACAAGTATAAAGACTCGAGAATTCTTCTTGTTAAAACTTGTAATGTTAAAGTTTTTCTACTGAGATAATGATTTGACTTTAGAATTAACGGATTTTTTTGTAACGGACTTCCGAAGGGAGGTTATTAAATATTTTTTCACTAGATACAAAAATAATATAAGATAATTGTCCTACTTTTAGAAGGCCATAATAAAATATAATTAATAGCAAGAAAGTATATTTGTACAAAATAAAAGAGAAGCCATCTACTTATTAATATTAATAAGCTTCAAATATTTAGGACGCTAAAATTGTTTTTACTTTCAGATATATTTATGTAAATATCTTTATTATATCAAAACAATTAACTGAAAGCTATTTATGTAATCTTAAGTAATTATTATTAAATACTTAATAACCAACTCAATCAAATGTTTTATTAAGAAATAGTTTAGTAAATTAGGTATCAGTAATTAGGATTTACGGGCCGCGATGTTCCAATTCCCACCTAATGGTGAAAGAATTTTTGAAATCGGCCCAGTAGTTCTTGAGTTATTTCAAAACATACAAAAATACAAAGTTTCTCTCTTTATAATATTAGTATAGATATACATATAATAAGCTCTTCATGAATTTGATGACGTCAGTTTGAACGCATCTCTAGCATCAAAACGTAACCCTCGTTAGTTATTAAATAATAAATTGTAACATCTAAGTAAAAATAATATATGGTCATGTTTTGTACCGCAAGGCACGTTGGGCGTCCGTGTGAAAAATGAGATGTTGAATGTAATAAAAAGCCTTAAGTAAAAACATTAATCAAACACCGTTGGGGGAGATTTTATAAAAGAGATCACAGATTTATACAACACACATTTGCTTCATTGCAACCTCATTTATTAGAGAAACAAATGATAGCATAAATATTAAATACATCTTTCTGTGCGTAAGAAATTGTGTAGAAATATAAATATTTTAATCCACTTTACCTTCTCATTCTATTCTTATAACGAAACTAGCGACCCGCCCCGGCTTCGCACGGGTGCAAATCGGTATAATACTGATACTAAATACTGCAGCGTTAGAAATGTAAGCGCTAAAATGTGTTAATTTACGACATCATATTAAAAGCCTCTATATTATCAGTGTTACTCTACTATATTGTGAATGTATCATACATGAAAATCTTCTTTAGGAATCACTCTATCTATTTAAAAAAAAAACCGCATCAAAAGGGACTAACATAAAAAAGCGTTATTGTTTTATACTATGTAAGGATAAGGATGATGGGAAGGGAAAGCTGATTTGGCGAAGAGGGGAACGCATAGAAAGTGGAAATAGTTACATACAATAAATTTTTTTAGTTTCAATTAATTAGCAAAAACTTCAAAAACGTTATGTACTTTCATTAAAAATCGACACGTCTACGAAACGCCTCCGTCTAAAGTTAACTTAATTACCGTAGCGACTTGTTTGTAGTAATTACTTTTAATTTGAATATTAAAACTTTAGTGGTGGTAATGGTCCGCGTCAGGCTGTACACTCATTAATTATTAAATTCAATATTAGATTTTCCCTCGTACCATATGCTACGCTTTATTTTGCAGAATTTATTTATGATCTGCCGACATTGTAATTAGCTACCAACGTTTGTCTATTACTGTTTTATAATTTTACTAGATGTGACTTCGTCCTCGCGGAATAAAAAAATAAACTGTTTATTCATATTTACTAAACATGTTGTACTCAGCACGAAGATCGGAGCATTTTAATGGTGAAAGAATTATCAAAATCGGTCCAATAGTTATTGAGTTATTTCATTACATACAAAAATAATACAACAAAAATCTCTCGTCATAATATTAGTATTTATTAATAAATAAAAATATGCGATTTTAATAAATCTTTTCAAATTGAAACAAGAAACCAGAATAGTTAGTCTCAGTTGAATATAATTGTAGTATTATATCTAAGAAAAAATCGTTTCCAATAGTTATCACAACATGAAATACTAGTATCAAGGGAAATCATGCGATTTTCTCACCGAAGAGATTTCAGTATTATCTTCCTATAGAAGATCTCGAAAATCTGCCGCAACAATGTCTTAAGTATTTGTAAATCACTTAGAATTACGTAACCGGATATATTTAAGTTACTTACAAAAGGAAAATATTTAATAAAACGAGGAAAACGAAACAACTCACCGAATGTTAAACAAACGAGAAAAGGGCTGTGAGTCCATTGTTATGCAATACAACAAGATAAGAAAATGTATAGAGATAATACTCAAAAGAGGAAACATAAACATGCCCCATTAACAAGATCGTTATGTTTTTCACGACCATGTATGTTTTTGCGACCTTCTGTAGGCTAAAGGACTTGTATGTTCAAGAGAGAGGTTTCATTCATTTCCCAAATTCTGTTAGTAATTTAATTATTAAAAATCATTAAAACGTCCTTTTTAAGTTATAAGAACTTATAAAAAATATTAATATCTTCCCTTAAGCTTCTTAAAAAAGTAAGTTATATGTTTTTAAACAGTTGTTTTGATAATGTAAACCTATACTTTACTCTAAGTCGACGCATTACAATTTGTGTGACGCGGCAAACGGTCAAAAGGACTAACCATTAAGAAGATATATGGCGACATTGAATCGAAGGACCTCTTCAAATATGAAGCAGAATAGTTTCTCTCAAGACATCCTAACTTTTGAGATTATAAGTTCTTTTCATAATTTATATACCTTTGTATTTTAATGACGATTAAAAATTCGATTCATAATGAGAAAAATAGACTATACAGTTTTTACTAGGTAGTAAGTTAAGGGATATTGTTTCACGAACATCGTGATGTCTGCACATTTCGGCGAAGAAATTTAAAGATGTGTGTGAAGTCACGCAAAATACGTACGTAAGTACCCTAGTCGTGGAGTGACGGAAAAATGAAGACCATCATGGGTGAAACTACACTTACTTACTTACTGTATGTGACCAAAGCTCTTGGTAAAAAAAAAGTAGCATAAGAGTCATTTATGGTTCTTTTCTTTATATTATTACAATTAACACAATAATATTTCAATTTATAAAGACATGGTTAAACTTGGTCTATTATTAATGTGATAAACTCTATAAACTCTATGAAACTCCGGTAGCTTGGTAATTTTATTTACTTTTACGTACGCTGACTGAAAATGCCTAATTGGAAACACCGCATAGGTGTCGCAATCAATGCGATTCCCGTTAAATTCCCGAATTAAACAGTACGGCAAATTAATGTTTGCCTTACCTCACTGTCACTAATTGTAAAGTAAGCAATTTACTTCTGCTTTTAGCAAAAAGTAAGGGAAATAAGTACAAGAAACAAAATAATTTCGATTACAAGGGCGTCTGTGGCGCAGGGATTTAGCTCTTGACATGCAATCTGTAGGTTCTGAGTTGTCCCGCCATGTACCAATGTGTTTTTCAATTTTCGATTTTCATATGTACATATTTACCCGACCCTCTTACGGTGAAGGAAAACATTCTGATGCAACCTGCACATATCGGCCAAGAAATTCAAAGATATGTAAAGTCACACAAGATAGGTGCTAGTCGTGGAGTTGCGGAAAATGGAGCCCATCGTGGGTCTACTACTACTAATTTGGATTTCATGAATAACGTTAAAAGGCAGAAAAGAATCTTCTTTCTTGTAACTATTATGTCTATATTGTACAATTACAATTGTTATTTTAAATCTGTCATCATGTCGCATCATTTTGAAAAAATGGGACCAAATGACACACACTACATTTCGAATGAAAAAAGAATTATTAAAATCGGACGACCAGGAGCAGAGTTATGAGCGAACAAAAATGACAAAAAAACATATAGACGAATTGAGAAACTCTTACTTTTTGGAAGTCGATTAAAAATATTAGAGACTAAACGACATATTAGAATTGGTTCAATTCATTTAAATTGGTTAACAATTAAATTATTCATCATGTATTTAATCGTAGGAAACAAATATAAAGTAATTATAGGTTTTCATTACTATAAAACACATACAAAAACATATTAACATAATCCTTCTAAACAAACGTGATAACAATTATGTTTTTGTAAAGTTACTTGGGTATTAGGATTCCATGGTAACATTCTATGAGCAAAATATATGTTAATATTTCCTCGAAAGGTAACATGAAAGGAAATTATACATAAGTCAATAATACTTAATTTAAAGTAAGCAAACGTCGACCTCTTTCCATAAAATCGATAAGCGAGCGGATAGCAACTCAGAAAGTCATGACCTTTACTCATTATACATTATACATTACGGTCAAAATATATGCTACATTTAAAGTAAATAGTGATTACATACTAACAGAAATACCTTTTTCGTATTTAAAAAATAAATGTGCTAGCTGTAAAGCTGGACCTGCACGAGCTAAACGCAGTTGACTGGCAGGAGACAAAGATAGGCAACGCTGGCGTTCTCTTGTGTCGGAGGCCAAGACCCACTTTGGGTCGCTGCGCCAGCGGAGTAGGTAAGTAAGTAAGCTGTGTGTCACTACGTCGTCTCACTTACTTACCCCGCTTGCGCAACGACCCAAAGTGCGTCTTGCCCTGCGACACAAGAGAACGTCCATTACTTCGTGTGCTTGGAACTTTTCATCCTCTATTCAACCCTTTACAACTTATTTTTTTTTTGTGGATAATAGACGTGGACTATTGAAAACATTGTTGTCTTTTTCTCGAAAGTATAAGGGGGTTACCCAAAGTACATGCGGTACAAAGCGATTCGATAGCGAACATCAAAAATGTATGGAACTAACAATGACGTTCATTATCTCACACGTGACAAGCACATGACTTATCGAATACCATTATCAGTTTCATACATTTTTGTCAATTCTATCAGTAATGTCACCAATCGAAAGATACTTTAGCTAACCCCCCAGGGCAGTAGTAGTATTATAAATAAATCAAAACAAAAAGTAAACCGATTAAATATATTTGATTGTTTATACACAACTCTTGTCAGTGTAGAGGACAAAATGAAGATTATAAGAGACAATCTATTAGCTCCGTGTCTTGCAACAGTGTAGCAGAGAAACAGTACAGCAATAAGACGTATTAATTAGTTAAATCCAACAATGTCACACGCCAGAGAAACTTAGCAACTCTTGGGGATCGTGTACGATGTATGTACCAATCAATTTTATAATTGAACTAAATACAATACCTCAAATATACACCTTTACACTACTTTCATTTATTTTTGTTAATATGTGTATTAACATAAGTACTGCAGCCGAAATCTATTAACCTTTTGGTGGCCACGGTCACAAATAGAAGACAAACGACGACAGGTTCTGTGAGCCGCGGTGTACACTTAAATAAAAAAGTTAATTAAAGCATATTTTTAACTTAAAACAAGTATTAATATGGACAAAATTAAACGTTAAACAAGTAGAAACAATGAATTGTTAAAAATCCATATTAAGCTTGGAGCTTCGAGATATATATAAGTTTGTATAGACTGATTTTATTTAGAATTTCAAAGTTTATTTCGACATTTTACAGTTTCTCACACCTCGTGATTTCTCGTTAGCTATAAATTTGTATCCCTTTCGATTGCGATCCGATTGATTGATCGAGGTGTTTCCTCAAACTTGCCGGCTTCCAGTAAATGTTACAATTAATTAATTATACAGTTCCTAATTTATGCCTTTACAACTGAATTTCCTTAAATAAAAGTTAGACGATTTCACCAAATTATACAATTCTTTAAAAATTAGGTAGGTACTATCTATATAAGAAACAGCATTGTATCTTTGAAGTAACAAAATAGAAAAATAAAATTATTCATGTAGGCACCTAACCTACCTAAAGTTGGGAAGGGGAAATGGATTTGGCGGGAGAGGAGATGCATAGGAAGAGGAATTGTTCTCTTGCTGTGCGTCTCTTCCTCCGTGGATTGAGGATGGGCAACGCATCTGCAATTGCAGACGTGTATGGGCAGCGGTCGCTTCGCTATTTCAGTGAACCAAGGTGGACGCTTGCTCGTTTGCCACATTTTAATATAAAAAAAAAACATGCACTACAAAGCGATTCGATAGCGAAAACTAAAAATATGTGAAAATGACAATGACGTTTGATATCTTACACAAGACAAGCACATGACTTATCGAATGTCATTGTCAGTTTCATACTTTTTTGTCGATTCTATCAGTGATATCGCCAATCGGAAGATACTTTGGGGAACCCCAAGAACTGTATGCACTCTTTCACACATCTCTATCACCCGTCATATATGAATGCACTACAAACCATAATATCTTCATTCTTCCATCTTTGTAGATGTCCACATTTATTATAGTTATATACGTAACCTTTAAAATTATTAAATCTTTACAAGACTGAACTGTATTTACTATGTTATAATATGGTGTATGTCTTGGTACGACACCCAGGGGCTTTCAAGTTTCCAACTTTATGTTGTCAAAGCTCTATATTATTTAGTCGACTTAAGTCCCTACGTATGAAGATTACCTACATATTAGAACACGTTTGATTCACTACTTAAATGTGTATTAAACATAGCATTCAATCAAGCTGTAACAAGTCTTTTAATTTATGTTCCAATAATATATTTTCTCGATTTTCGTTCTTTTTCTCTCGTCTCCTTTCTCGTAGAACTAAATAAGGTAAATAGCCTATTTGTTCTTCCAGATTATAGACTATGTTTTACATCTATGCTAAATTATATCCAAGTCTGTTAAGTTGTCCAATAAAAACTATCGCATGATTATTTTTTATAAGAGAAGGGGGCAAATGCAGCGAATACAGAGGTGGTCAACGACGCCCAAGAACATTTGCACCATAATAGAACCTGCAAATACATTACCGGCCGTTTAAAAAGAGATAGTCTTGCTTCTTGAAGGACCATATGTCGTGTTTTCCTGGGTAATAAATGTATTTCTTTTAATTTGAAATGGTGTGAAATATTAATTAAAAATTTTAATGTTAACAACTCGTTAAGGTACTAAGAAACGTAGTTAACCAACTTGTAAGGTAAAGTTTCACAACAACATACCCCAGGGTGCAGACTTACATAATGATTGTTGCTTTTAATTAATAAGTTTAACGTCCAACAAGCTAGTATTGTTCACAAACTAATTAGATGTATAAGTAATTAGTATGTATACTAGAAATCAGATAATATTGTCTATAATCTAGATGTATATTAATTACTTAATTTACAATGTTTGTCTAATCAATCAATGCACTATACTATCCTGTTGTGTAGTCTCTTTACGTTTCAATATAATTATCACAGAGCGGTTTACGTTCTACGTTCTAACAGTGATGGAAAACTTCAAACACCAGCTGATATCTGCAATGGGCCTTCGTGTTTGACTATGGCCCACCCTATATTAAGAGTGTCTAAACTCTTAATATAGGGTGGGCTCGAGACCCGAGATTGGGTACTTTTATGAGCTGATATTCATAACTATCATTGGCTGTCATTCATTATAAGTATAAGCCAACATCCACACTGACGATTTCTAACGCACTTGGCGTCAAGGAATATCAGCTCATAGAAGTCCCAATCTCTTACGATCGTGGTAAAATGACTCTTGTTTCGTTCAAACAAGGCTCAAAATCCAAAGATCCGCGCGGTGTGAACAGCATATGGAATGCATATGGAATGCATGCATGGAAATGCATTTTTTTTATCCCAATACTGCGGTCAAAGTGTATTAAAAGTACAATAAGTTATGTATCAATACATGAAATTGTTGAAGAAATTTGGTCCTTCAAGTCGGATATTATTCTAATATAATATTTTAGCCTTCCCTCAGTATTTAATATTTAAATTTTAATATAAACGATTGTACAGTGAAGCTCTTATGATAATGAAAATTAAACCAGCGAAGTGATTAACGTATTTAAGGGAACAATTACGCGTCATTAATACCGTCAAAAGTTTACCTTACGTCGTTTACTAAGCCTGTTTGCCTTTGTAAGCTACGCACTTAACAATTTCATATATTAAATTGTTCTTATATTGTCAAAATAAGCACTTAGTTTAATTACACTCATTGTTTAAATGGATATTAACCTTTGAATTATTTTTCACTGTTTTACTGCACTTTCGACGTCTTGATAGAAAGAAGGAAAGGGATACGCGGCCGCGTTCCGGAAAGAGAAGAAAGATGGTGGATTAGTGAAGTGCAATATCGCGTCGAAATGTCACTAGTACTCGACTAGTGATGTGTCGCAAAACTCATGAATGTGTACGGTACTTTATGCCCGATTTATAATAAGCCAGTCAAAATCAGCGCTGGATTATAAAAGTGTAAATTTATACTAAGCTTCATCCACGCGTAATTAAAAAATATAGCCTATATTACTCGGGGATATTGTAACTTTCTAAAGGTTAAAGAATTTTGACTTACTTCAATACATACAAAAATACAAATCCTTCTTCTTTATAATATTAGTATAGCTAATTCATTAGTATAATGATTTGAATATTGGTAGAGCCCGCTTTAAGATCTTCGCACAAATTGGCCAGCTCGCTCGGTGAAATACGACAACCACATAAAAGACAGGCGTCAAATGGAAGCAATTCCGTGTTTCGTCCGTCGAGTGTGATGCCGGAGGCCTAGTTTTAATCCACTTTCTCTTCCTATCCTTTTCCTATAAGGAAATAATGGGAAGAGGAAGTGAATTTTACGGAAGAGGGGACGCATAGGGAGAGGAATTATGGTCTTGCTGTGCGTCTCCTCCACCGAAGATTAAGGGTAGGCAATGCTTCTGCAATTGCAGATGTCTATGGGCAGCGGTCGCTTTGCTATTTCAGCAAGTACAGGTGGCCGCTTGCTCGTTTGCCACTTTATAATATTAAAAAAACCTTCATAGCTCGCTAACAACGATTTTATAACATAGTCAAATTTATGTAAGAATAGAAAGAACCTACGTGGGTCTAAATTAAATTTTACTTGAATTTCTTAGGATTTTCTGGTAAAAAAATATTGTAGAAACATAAATTGAAATGTCCAATATCTAAATTTAGTTCAAAGCTCAATATTTCATTCAAATATGAAGAGATATATCCAATTCTGTGAAATAGTTGCAGTAGTAATTTTTGTGATATACGCTCCGTGTGGGTGCTAAGTTTTGATTTATTTCAATAATAGGCTTATAAATTTCAGCAGACCGTATATTTTATTGAGCTGATATTATTTCGTTTTGACAATATTTTTATAACTTCAATTGAAAATTACACAAACTTACACTTGGAATCACAATCCATGACCCATGATGGGCGCCATTTTCCGCAACTCTACGACTAGCGCGTATATTGCGTGTCTTCACACATATCTTTGAACTTCTTTGCCGATATATGCAGGTATGTGGAATCATGAAATATTCGCTTTGACCGATTTTTCAAACTCCACTTAAAAAGCGTCGCTTAAAATCTAAGTGCTGTCAAAAATAAACAAGACTTCCTAGAATTTGTAGTTTAAGCGTAGACTTAACATGTAGGACGCTCTTAAATATTTGAGTGCCGTTTGAAAAGTCGACCGTTAGAAATTAAAATTGCAGAAAGTCTAAGTAAATCTACAATTGTACACACTTTTTAACACGTACACAAGTATGAAGGGTTTGTTGCGGCGAGCACTGGCCACTACAGGCGAACTCCTTGCTCGCCGCATTTCATATATAATTTTTGAATTTTATTTGTTTGTCATTCTTTTATTCACTCTTCTTTTTGTATTCTATATCTTTTTAAATCTTTTATTGTTTGCAAAAAATACATTTCAACTTTTGCACTATACAGGCTTGTTTTCTTTTTAACTCTTTTATTCATTTTTAATATAATATTGTAAATCAACAAAAAGCTATCGAAGTTAACAGAGCTTTACCGTTTCGTGTTTATGTAACCGTTGGTGTTAAACATCTTAAAACAACATGTTTTAAATAAATTGTTTATACATGGCGTTGGTGGTAATAGGTTATCCAGTAATCGTGATTTACTATCCAACATTCCGAGCGTGGGCTGTATTGTTTGTTATATTCCTTTGACTATTAAAATACAGGACATATCAAGAAAGCACATTCCCTGTCAAATGAAAAATAATTAGTTTTACATTTGTTTACTGCAAAGACCTTAAGGGTCAAGTGAACATGTGATTGTCTCTACTTCACATTCGTGAAAAAGTGGCACAAATAATTCCAGAAACGGCAGCTCTTTGCCAAGTCCATATATTTATTATCAAAGTTGTATTCAGACTGCGGGCGTATATAACTCTCGCGCCAATAGACAAAGCAAACAATGAGTTTGCCCTTTATTGATATTAAGGGAACAAATTTGTTGGTATACTTTATGAACTTATTAAATTAATTATACCAAGCGGTGAACCTTGTCCATTTATTTGTTCTCTACCATCTGTATACTTACTAACGCACTCACAGTCATGTATTGGCCTGATAGATTGGGTAGATACAGTAGGAGAAATCTAGGGACTCCTTTACTGATCAATTAACAACTCTTACGTCACTCAAATACTTCGTTACATCTCGTCTCCTAAAATCTAAGTGGCCTCAGAATTAAACGAGGCTGTCGTATTTGGAGTTTAAGCATGGACTTAACACGTAAGACGCTCTTACATATTGAGTGGGCCGTTAGTGATTAGATTAAATCAAAATTAAAAAGCTTATTTAAATGTTTGAGCTTTTGAAGAAACAGGCCGCTAATGTAAAATTAAATACAAATAACACAAATAAATAAGTCACAACTAAATTAGACATAGCAATCTTAACTTTTTTAACAATTTATGTCAGATCGGGTCGCGGAATATCTATTTCGTTTGCGTAATCATAAAAAAAAAAAACTTAAGTGGCCATCAAAAAGACATCTAACTCACAGTGTCATTTCAACTTTTCAAATTAAACAGAAAAGAAAGTCCAAATTGAAAGAAACAAGAACAAATGATACTTAGATATTTTCATGATATTTTGTTGCTCTTCAAATCTAAAGGTACTAAAGACAAAGGCTTTGACTAAATTAGAGTTCTCACCCCCTTATTCCGAAAAAAATTACAAAGTACTGCGATAAACGAGGATCGATACGTCGCCGATTATACGATACTGGGGCACACTCGGAACTAAATAAGATAGTCCAATGTGAATTAGACCAAATTAAGTAATCATAAGTAATACCAGGGACAAGGATGTTCTGTATTTTGGTGTAAATTTTATGAATGTACCAGTAGTCCAGTACCAAACTTAGAAAGTACAACAGTATTAACGCTGATTCTCGTTTCGGAATAAAGCAGTCAAGATTTTTTCATTCTTAAAAATTAAGAAAAAGTGAAAAATGAAATTTCCATTGTAATTTCCAATCCAAAATCCACTGTAATTTTGGCGTCGTAAGTATCGTGATTGTAAGTAACGTTTGTTCATCATTTTCGTCAGATTCTGCTACAGAAAACCTTCTACAATATGTTTCAAACACAGACAAAATGAAAGAAAACGATTAAAGTGAATGTAATATAATAATATGTCTAACAGTGGTAGAGCCCGCTTTAACATCTTCGCACGAATTGTCCGGCTCGCCCGGTGAAATACCACGTCCACACAGAAGACAGGCGTCAAATGGAAGCAATTCCGTGTTTCGCCCGACGAGTGTGGTGCCGGAGGCCTTATTTTAGTCCACTTTCCCTTCTTATCCTTTTCTTATAAGGACGTGGTGGGAAGGGGAAGTCGATTGTCGGGGAAGGGGACGCAAAGGAAGAAGTATTATCCTCTTCCTGTGCGTCTCCTCATCCGTAGATTAGGATAGGCAACGCATCTGCAATTGCATGTATCTATGGGCAGCGGTCGCTTCGCTTTTTCAGCGAATCACGTGACCGCTTGCTCGTTTGCCACTTTGTAATATAAAAAAAAGAATGTTTTCATCGTAGGTACATGTACGGGTAATCACGTTTTTGTGATCTCTTATAAAAGTAAAATCTGTATAATATTTGAGAAGACCTTTTTAATATTACTTTCTCAAACAGAATCGGGTTTCCGGTAAAGGGTTATTGGTGAGATTAAAACGTAGAGATCCCTTGATCCCTTACTTTCAATAGATTAATGCTCGTTAAGATCAACAAAACTATTTATGTAATAAATTGTGCGGATGTCTTTTCATTTGATATTGAATTTATAAAGGAACAGTGGAAAATCATAAATCTTTTATGTAAGAAATTTAGAATAATTTCGTGGCATTACTTTGAAAGTAAAGATTAAAATCGCTTAATTTAATTACATACCAGTTATATTAACGCTAATGTTATCTATACTAATATGATAAAGAGAGAAACTTTGTATTTTTAAATTTTTGTATTAAAATAACTAAAGAACTACTGGACCGATTTTAAAAATTCTTCCACCATTAGAATGCTACATTATCCCCAAGTAACACAGGCTATATTTTTAAATTGCATGCGTATGAAGTCGCGAGCAACAGCGTTAGTGTTATTATAATCTAATTTCAGAAATTAAGTCAAATTTAAAAACTCTAATTTAAGGGTAGGCAACGCATCTGCTATTGCAGATGTTTATGGGCAGTGGTCGCTTCGCTATTTCACCTAATCCAGGTGGCCGTTGGCTTGTTTGCCACTTTATAATATAAAAAACATAGTTTAAGCATTTAGTACTGAAAATCAAATGACTATCACTTAACGCTTCTCTGAACGCATAAAGCTTCAGTTCTTGATATTGCCGCCAGATGGCGACAGACGTTAATGCCAGTTAGAAACATAACGATTATATACAATTCTCGGAAATCATATGATTGAATTGAAAGAAAATCAATATATCTACTTATATTTATTACTGTTATAATAATGTGTATTATGCTACAATTGGACTTCAAACAGGGGACTTAACTCTCACGCCCGTGACACGGACGGGTAAGCAGAGATTGACTTTCATAATGGTATAATTCTAGCACAGATGACAATGTATTTTCCCCATACAACTGTAGTATGGATGTGAAAAATGATTATGTTATTTTATGGTCTTTCTCATACTCTTGAAATAAAACAAAATATTTCTTAGTTTTTTTTTGTCATTTCGTTGAATTAAATAAAATTCTACATTTTAATCTGAAATATCCGGGAATGTTATAAGAATTTTTATCATTTGTCATAAAACAAAAGACTCGAGTAATTTAATATTTCAAAAAAGTTGAAGTCAGTGAATAGAGAATGGCCGCGGTGACAATTCAAATGAGAAATGCTCAAGCAAGAAAATCATTGCGTCAAATATTTTCTATGGAATATTTTCATTAAAAGTGACGTACACACACCAAATTAAACAGCACAGTCCAAGTGTACAGTTCTCAGTTTCAGCTATACACATCAGTTTTAACTGTGCAGTCGAACTTTACAGTTTAATCTTAGCGTCTATAGCTTCTGATTCGATTTAGATATCGGCCATGAGTGTTGTATTAAGATAGATAACCTCCTTGCGATCAAATATAGAGTTCTTCCTTACATAGTATAAGTCAATAACGCTTTTTTATATTTGTCCCTATATATGCTTGAATCTTTAAAACTACGAAACGGATTTTGATGCGTTTCTTTTAATAGATAGAGTGATTCATAAGGAAGGTTTTCATGTATAACACATTCACAATATAGTAGAGTAACACTGTTAATTTAGAGGTTTCTTATGATGTCGTAAATTAACACATTTTTAGCGTTTAAATTGCAAACGCTGCAGTATTTAGTATCAGCATTATACCGATTTGCACCCGTGCGAAGCCGGGGCGGGTCGCTAGTAATAAAACAAAAAATAGTTACTTACTCCATTCTGTTTATTTACCGATACTAGACATACTAGTGGCATAGTTGCTAATTTTCAATACTCAAAGACAATAAAGCAACATCCTGTACTAATTACTCCTGTCCCGTTTATTTATATAGACCGACCTAGTTCAGACGAGAGACATATTGTACCTACATATTATAGCTGATTGTAGTGACTATGATAATGTCGATATAGAAATATGTAAACCCTTTTCTCGGAAGGTTTGATTCATAATATCAAAACATTTATTTTAATGATGTATAGATTTCAATAAAGGTTAAATACTAAGAAGATTTTATGATGAAACAATATTGCTTATTTATTATATTTTTTTAATAAAATGATAAAACAAACACAAGTGATAAATTCAATGTACGAAACAATTATTTGGAAATAACGATCCTAAATTAGTGAAAAGTAATTAATCAGTTTTTTTTTCATAAAGCCAAGCTAATAAATTGAAAACCATAAACGGTTTTGTAAATTAATTCTCTATACGACGATTACTTTTTTCATCATCATCATCATCACCATCATCATCATCACCATCATCTTCAGCCTTTTTCTACCCACAATTGGACATAGGCTTTTCCCAACGACTTCCAGAAAATGAATATTTTTTCATAGATTGTAAAAATATTTTTAAGTGAATTCCAGAACGTTTCCAGAACGTTGAATAACTTACTTAGAACCTGAAATCGGAAATTAACGTGGCCAATACTAAGAACCAAAGCATTGCATTGCTGGGTAGTAAATATACGTCCTCGACTGTAATGTAAATGGTCCAGCTTGTTAGAGTTGTGCTAAGTAGCAAAGGAATAAAGATCAAGGAGGATTTCCGTGATCCCTTACCTAACGAACCCGTTGACTTAAGCGGTTCATTTGTTAACGTCAGCCGACCGTTCACATCTCCAACGTGCTCAAATGCCACCAAGAAATTTCGTCGGTGTCGTAATACATTCGTAAATATCATCGATTTTTATTACGGACCCTCAGGTTTCGATTCTCTTGTACTATTATTGTAGTCAATAGTTTGTTACTTATTTATTCTCAATACTAGAAATAATAAATTAGTAAAAGGTAATACAGTAGTGCTGTAAGCGCGGCTGTGAGCGATTTCTCTCAGTTGTTACTGAAAGTTCTTTACAGAAATTCTTTATAAACTTAATTTGTTTCTCTTGTATTATCTAATGAAAATAGAATGTTAATTCTGCACTCAGTAAGTACAAACTTGATAAGTTAGACTACACATAACTGAGATGCGACTAGCGAAGAAAGTTTACGATGTCCGGTCTCTATTTTCTTAAATGTCTTTAGTAATATCTACACTTTAATATTGCATTGCAAAGTATCGATTGGTAGAATGTGTAGCAATTCAACATTGGTAGCCGTTGCCAGCAGATTATAGGGTGTTAACACAGGAAGTAATCAAGGCCTGTCTGCTGACGCGGACGGCGAGACAAGTGCCCTGACCCGATCATTGCAAATTGAGATAGGGTTTGATATCGCTAGATGACAATTTGATTACGAACTCATAGGAGACGAGACGATGAGGAAATTTAAAAAGTGAATATCTCAATTGCATAATACCTTCTATACGTATAGTTGACTAGCTGTTGTGCGCGACTTCGTCTGCGTGGAATTAAATAATATAGCCTATGTTACTTAGGGATAATGTAGCTTTATAATGGTGAAAGATTTTTTGAAATCGGCCCAGTTGTTCATGAGTTATTTCAATACAAACAAAAATACAAAACTACAAAGTTTCTTTCTTTATAATATTAGTATAGATATAGATTTGGACATGCAAATTTTACCATGGATTTCTTTTGCCGGAACCTTTTTAACCGACTTCCAAGAGAAGGAGGTTATCAAGACAATGAGTTTTTTATTTCACATACTAATTTATGCGTGCGTCTCCATTCTTGTGAAATGTTTTCTTCCAGGCTATGACCTGTATCTATGCCAAAATTCGTTCGTTCTGGATAAACTTTCTAACAAGCTTCCATCCATTCATCTAAAACACGCTACGACAATATAAAATAAGAAAAATATTAAGTAGAGGATCAATAGTATTCTTGTTGTCTATATCTATTTATGTATTAATTTTTAATGTTCTAATACTGTTTGTACCGCACATGCAACAACTATAAAACTTTAAAAGCTTTCAAACGGCGTGTAATATAACCCTCCATGAGCAGATGGTATACCCAAAGGTCGCAGCCGGTCGACGATCTTTGCACCTTCGCGAACATTTCAAATGCTCACTTACTCGATGCAGCTGTTAAAAGGTTTAATCCTTTTTACTTTGTGTTTAGATATCTATACTTCTATACTAATATTATAAAGAGAGAAACTTTGTATTTTTGAATTTTTGTATTTTTATATTTTTGTATTTTTGTTTGTATTGAAATAACTCAAGAACTATTGGACCGATTTCAAAAATTATTTCACCATTAGAAAGCTATATAATCCCCGAGTAACATAGGCTATATTATTTAATTCCACGCGGACGAAGTCGCGCACAACAGCTAGTATGTTATAAAGAGATAAGCTTTGTATTTTCGTATTTATTGAAATAACTCAAAAATTACTGGGCCGGTTTCAAAAAATCTTTTACCGATAGAAAGCTACACTATTCCCGAGTAACATAGGCTATAATTTTCAATTAACGCACTGATTAATTCTTACAATAGCAAAAAATACTTTTTATTTTTATTTCCTTAGTAGAAAAGACACTACAATGTTGCGACAGAACATATAGATTTCTTTTAGTACACTAAATCATTATAATAATATAGATTATAAAATCTGATATGGACATTTGAGGTTTTCGAGAGTTTCTAATAATATAACCGTAACACACAAACATAGTGTTTTCTCTATTGTTGATGAAATAAAGAGGGATAAAGCGATGTTGGTATAGTTGCTAGAGTAGTATAAATCGCGGTTTCTACAATCCTTAAGGCTCGAGTCACACCGTGTCCCTTCCGGGACTGTGTCATAGTGTGTCTATACAAAATTTACGTGCCGGGTGACGGACGGAGCTCTGACAAGATTTATTTTGTATGAACCATAGATTAAAAGAATCAGACGAGATATGATATATGTCATACTGACAGCGACTGAGACACACTTATACTAAATATACGTAATAACGATAGGTCCACTGGCAATTAAAAGAAGAAGAAATGAACGTAACTGACAAAGACCCAGATCTTTGGACCCTTTATCCGTATGCGATTTTGTTTGTCTGGGTCCAGAAATATGTCTCAAGCAAATGTGACGTATGATATAGTATTGTGGCTCTCCAAGCGTATTTTCGTTGAAATAATTTTTCATACGTTCCAAGAAAGGCTTAAGACATGATATTATTGGTTTAAAACCGTAAAGTGATGCGCACAGAACATAACAACGTGATCTAACGCATTTTTTGTCCCTCAACCGTATACGCTATAGCCATTTCTATATCTTTCTCTTTCTACGGTATGGACACACTGACGTCGCGATCCCGGACGGGGCACGTCACGCACGGAGCACGGTGTAAATGTAGCCATTCTTTATAAAATCCAATAAATGTGATTACAACAATGACGTACGCTGGTGTTCGATACACGGCCAATCCAATTAATAATGAAAGTATCCTTTTACTAATTAAAACGATTATTTCAATGTATGTTGCTCGTTTGTATTACTTTTAATTATCAATGATATTTATGACTATCTATTGCCCGCAACTTCTTCAGCGCGGAACTTAAAGATAACTTAGCAAATAGCTTTTGCGCAATTCTTGTTATCTATATCTGGCAAATTGCATAATCTTTTTTAAAAAACGTTTTTTTATAGTCTAATCACAGTAAAGTCTACAATTATCAAACTAAAAATTATAGTAATTTAATTTTTTTTAATAAATAAAATCAAAATAGTAGAAAAATCTTTAAATTTTTGATTTTGTTCGTACATTGACATCTAAAACTTACGAGACAGTATCATTCGGAATCTTTGATTATAAAAATACGGACTAGGCACAGAGCTTTAATAGTTAAAAAAAAATTGAATCGTTTTTACAAAGGATATTGACTCAAAAATCTACACACATGAAGCCAGCGTGCAAGTTAGTTTTAGAGCATTTTTGTTTGACGAAGGAGAATGGGCGTGTTTGACAGGTCCTGTCATTTAAAAGTCAATGTTCGAGGTAGACAAGGCAGGGTATGACCCCAGAGGTGTTACCGCAACTGGTTTACGAGTTTCGACGCTTCGCTGCGTAAATTTTTTATCAGCCTGTGGTTGCTAACTTCAAGGCGAATATACACTATAGAAACTGTACTACGATAATATTAACATTTCTCTCATTTAAGCCAGCTACTGACGCTCAGTTTTAACTGTTCAAACTGATGTGTGTACGTCAGTTTTAACTGCACAGTTAAAAAACTGAACGTCTGTAGCCTGCTTCACTCACGTTACATATAATATAAATAATAGTACAATAGAATAGTGTTAACAATTTACTACATTTAAGGCCGAATACTGAATCTTAGGACGCGACTTGTAATCTAACAAACGGTAAATTACGTATTAGGTTTGGTGTTTAAGCGTGATCATTACATTTAAGTAACTTTGACTGAATCAAATATCAACTACAACTCTGTTTTTTGCTACAAGAAGATATAGTTAAATATAAAAAAATATAAATTAGCTAAAATTATTAAACGGGGGTAATTAATTTATCTAAATAAATAATCTCTAACCGTAATAAAACAGGCTTTCAGTGGAACCTTTTGATATGAACGATTTACCTCAATTCAGTAGCGCTACAAAAGAAATTTTCCAAATGATTGGAGAAATTAAGAGATCAAAGAATATGTTTTTGATTACGCAGATTAATGGCTTTTAATGTTTGATATAAAATATGTAATGTAATTTACAAACATATAAAAAAACGTTGTTAACTAGCTAAAACAATCCTTACTTATTAAAATCAAGTCACAGTCTGAATTTGTTTTATTTTAAATTTTAATAAGCATAATACTTCAGACAATTATATCTTTTAGTAGCTGTTGCTTGCGACTTTGTCCGCGCGGAATTAAAAACAAATAGCCTATATTACTCGGCGATCTTGTAACTTGTAAATCGGCCAAGTAGCTATTGAATTAATTTATTATATTAATGTAATGTATAGTAAGTAGGTAGAATCAAATAACATAGTTTGTAAGTACCCGGAATGTAACATTATTTGGCAGTCGGATTAAACAGCTTTGGACTACGCACGTATTTTATTTCGGACACTACAATTAATACATACAAAAATCTGTATAGATAAATTAAAAGTAATAATTGCGCTACTTCAAAGATATTTTTCAGCCTTCAGTTCTTGGAATAGTTGGCTCTTGAAATTGACAAGGGGCGAGGCGCCCTTTGTAGTTCTAAATAACTATGTTTACACGGATTTTATGATAATAATTTATTATGTTTCGCGTGCGATCATCACATTACCGACGAATTAGTTCAGAAATCAGATATAAAACATTGTTTAGTAGACAGTGACATGCAGTGGGATGTTATAAAAAAACAAATGACTACAGAAATCAACCAAGATTGGGTAGGGCAAGGTAATTAGCAATATTGTGTCCATTTTTGCTAGTTGAATGACATCTCGGAATTTAAAATCAGGCACAATATTTAGAGTGCAGAAGTGTGCAATAAAACGTGCATTTACATTTATTACTACTGATTCCCAATGTAATCTAGGCAGACCCCATGGAGTCCACGAAAGATAAAGCAAAAGTTGATGATTTACAAGTAAAAGAAGCAAGCAAGATGTAAACCGAAATAAGTCATTTGCAGATGTGAACAAGGAATAATAGTTTAGAAATCATTAGCTAAAGATAAACGATTGTAAAAAAAACAATTCTTAGATTTGTTAGATGTGGTGTATTGGCTATGGTCTGTGTTGTCTCTGGGTGTCTCGTGCATCACGCCACGTTGACAGTCGTGTCAGACGTCACTTCGTACAAGATGCGGTGCGCGTGTTGGATACGATTATATACTTGGTGTAGTGCTGGTTGAGCCATAATTATACCCCAAGGACTGGAACGTAACACTATTGATTTATACAAACATTTTCTACAGAAATAAAATTAACTATAATCAAGTGTAACATGTTTTCGTTATTAGGCAGGTCGCCGAAAAAAAGCGGTCTATAATTACACACCCACGATAGCAATAAACATACCCTTGTGTTAAAATAGCAAAACTTCCTAAACAAATTTAATTTATTTTTAACATTCCTTTCCATATATGAGAAACATAAATATAATTTAACGACATTATTAGAGAAATTATTTCATTGTTAAACAAGCGTTTACCCAAATGATATCAGGGTATTGTTTTTTTGCCAAAACGCGCTTAAATGCATATTAGGAGTAGTGGTGTGTTAGCCCAAAAGGCTTGACAGATTTTGTAAAGACTGTTTACTGAAGAGTTGTCATTCTATATTTCTTTCCGAGAGTGTCAGGGAGTTTTACTTGATAGCATAGCATACTTGATTGTAACGTGACATGATCATGACAATACCGACAACGACTGAGACACATTTATACCAAATATACGTAACGTGATGAAGACAACGTCATAGATCTTTGGTCCCTTTCTCGGTATGCGATTTTTTTTTCGTTGGATCCAGAAAGCGGACCAGAAATGTGACATATCACATAAGATTGTGGCGCTTCAAGCGTATTTACGGTGAACTAAGGCCAAAAGAGATGATATTAATTGTTTATAACATAGCTAAAACGTCATATAAAGTATGTATATGGCATTTTTTGTTCCTCTACCATAAGCGCTATGACATATCTATACCTTTCTATTTCTACGTTTCAATATACGAGTAAGTTAATGACTCCACTTTAAGAGACCGCAATTTAAAATATAATTAAAACGTAAACTGATCCACTTATGTTAAACAATAGCTATTGAGTCCGTAAGAGCCTTTCGAAGCTTTTAAGAGAGTAAATTGCGTTCACTTTCATAAGCTGTAAGTTACAAGATTATGACTTCAAATTCTGAAAAAAAAAACGAGCGACTTAAATTAGGTCCAAAAGTAGAACGTATCCAATTGCTTAGTTAATCGTGTAAAATATAATAATTATACAATTTAAAATGTACTAGCTGTTGTTCGTGACTTCATTCGCGTGGAATTAAAAAGCTTATGTTACTCGGGGTTAATGTAGCTTTCTAACAACGAAAGATTTTTTCAAATCGGCTCAGTAGTTCTTGAGTTATTTCAATACATACAAAAACACATTTTCCTCTTTATAATATTAGTATAGATTAATGCTGCTATACCTAAGAAATACATCAAATTAAAAACATGCTATTAAATACTTTCATTTTGATATTAATAAAGTAACTTAGGCGTAGGACAATAGCTCTGCCTACACGTATTTACGAAGGCCGGTTTTTAAATTATATTAAAATTATCCCATTAAACAAATATAAAGGATATTTATATCGAAGTTTCAAACAACCGCTTGTACTGTACAGTATTGACAGAGGTTGTTCTCAAAACTTTCGAGAGCTTTTTGTCTTTCGATACCACTCAAGCTTTGGTACCGATTTGGGACAAAGCTGTATCCGTGCTTAAACAATACACGTTATATACGAGTACTTTGCTTACATTATTCTATTTACAAAATAGCTTTAAAATAAAACTGTTAAACTACTAAATGATAGCCATTAATTACGATTAGCTAGTGTTAATTTAGTGTAAATCTATATATATACTAATATTATAAAGAGAGAAACTTTGTATTTTTAAACTTTTGTATTTTTGTTTGTATTGAAATAACTCAAGAACTACTGGACCGATTTTAAAAATTCTTTCACCATTAAAAAGCTATTTTATCCCCGAGTAACGCAGGCTATATTATTTAATTCCATGTGGACGAAGTCGCGCCCAACAGCTAGTAATCTTAGAATTTGAAAACATAATACGGTTATTAGAAATGATATTAAGAGATACCTATATATCTACTTGGAGATGTAGTTTTTCCATACAACAAGTTTGAAGATGAAAAACATAATAAATAAATATTATAAAGATGGTGAAATTGGATATAATATTTTTCTATCAACAAAAACTCATTTCGCGATGACTAAATGTTTTCATATCACAAGTACGAGTAATGTTTGTTTGAACACGATTGAGACGTGTAGAAATTGAGCAAATAGATTCAACTCCATATTTCCGTCGAGTTATTGATCGGAATAGAGATTTGTTGAGATTTTTTGTGTATAATTAGTAAAAGACGTGTTCGTTTGACTGTTAGATTGATTTTTGTTTCAAAAATTCTATAGGGACGTCTAATATAATGAGATAATGTAGTGTTTTAATTATGATTGTATAATTTTGTACATCAAACTAATACTTTGGAAACAACCTTTTTGTAAAGTAAAATATTTAGAAAGAAATGTTTAGGGCATTTCCAAGGTTTTTTTCTTTTTGTCATATCTTGGTGTAAGCGCAAATTTCATGTCATGATTCAATGTTGTTAATTCAGGTTAAAAAATCTGAATTTGACGTTAAATATAGGAATTTAAAGTAAATAAATTGTGATAAGTGAAAATTATTAATACATCTTACAGCATGACATTCTTGTTGAGAAATATTATCTGAAAACAAAATTCCATTCGATACATCGGAGGTCAGTTTGAAATACCATTTGAAATTATTCATTTAAAAGTGAAAATATTTGGTAACTAATTACTGGAACTGGTTACTCATGAGCATATCGAAATAAAGGATACTTTAAAAATATGCCATATAATTTTCATAGTAGTATCCAAAATATTTATCCATATCCAAGGAATGTCTGTAACAGGCATACATTTACCCCAACACACACAGACTTTCACATTTCGAGGTGATGGACGAACACATTCGTAATCTTGGGCCGTGAGGATGGCGCAGAATCGTCTGAAATCTGTGACACAAGCGTCTGAAATCACACCCACACAAAGAAACACTCATCTGTACACGAACACAGACAGGGTTGTTGCACGCACACACACAAAACATCCCGGGGTACGTTAGTTGCTCATAAACATTCGTGGAGTAAGGACGTATTTGAGGAATACGGTTGGAAAGTATCGCGATATATAGTGAAGCGGGGTGAATATTACCACAGCGTAAAACTTGCAATGTGACAGTTTAGAAAATGCTATGTGTACTTAATATGTTACTTAATTAAGAAGTGAAAGTGTATGTGAAAACAAATGAACGAGTGGATTTTAAACTCTTGTGTTTAAATCGAATTGTGAATTTTTCGTCAGGTAAGTTTAAACACAATTTATTAAAAACGTTTTAATAATTATATTTTTAATTTTCAAGCGAAAAAAATGTAAAATTATTCGTTATGTTTTTATTATTTGAGTAACATTTTTTATGAATAAAAAAAAATAGTAAATTAAAAATTCTGTGTGTATGTTTCAGGCATTTAAGTTTCTGTAATATTCCGTTTTAAGCAGAAAAAAACGCTTGAGTTTATTTTAAGAACTAGGGATCTGAGTTCCAAGTTTGTTAAGTTGAGCTTTTCGGTGCTTAACAATAAGTAAAATAGGTATATCTCAAATCTATTTCTATTAGCATAGATTTCATTCTTCTTGTTCGTCATCTTCATAGTAAAAGACCATAATATTTTATTCAGTCGATTGATTACCATATTGATACGTTGATACATATTTCTAGAGATGATAAAATACGACAACGCCTTTCATTACGCGAATGTTTACCGCACTATGTTATATGCGCAGATGACGAGTTCTGGAGTAGACAGGTAAGCTTGAACTAGGCCAGTAAGACATTCTCGACATGTTCTTATATTTTTACGATTGAAATAGAAACTTCAAAACCAAATCATAGGTCGTTTATACTGAAAGTGAAAATAGCAATTTTTCAGGAATTCTGGAGCGTTTGAAGTTCTGAAAATATATCTGTAATTATAAGCGAGATTTTAATGACAATTAATTTCATCATTAGTTCACTTTGTTAACTTAAAATTACTCAAATACTTGTATTGAATTATATTCTAAGATTATTGTAATATGAATACGTACACGACAATCTGCATGAATAATTCTGAATCAAGATAACTCGTCGCGGTGAATCCGGGTGCACAATTCAATAATGAGTAAGGAAACGTTCGCCTTGTCTTTGATTTAGTTTGCTAAAACTTAATTACTGGTTAATTGTTACAATTAGTTGTAGATAATTAAATTGCCTGTCAAACTACAATATACTTAAAAGTAATGGACTTTAATTTCAAAATACTATAGTAGTTATGTATTGATATAATATAATTAAACTGAATGTATATGACCGCACAATTACTTAGAAATATCAATATCAACGTGACCTTAATTATTTTTGCATTTGACAGCCCAATAATTAATTAAGGCTACAATAAGCTACGAGGCTACGACTCTTAGCTACGGCGCGCTACGAGATTGTAGAGCATTAGTTTCTTTTGTTTTTTTAATTGAAGTAAGTACTAAAATCAATAGCTGAATAGTTATTTATTCTAATAACAAATGAAAGAATAAATAAATTATCATAATCGAATTTACTCTCGACGTTCTTTCGTCGGTAACGAGGCACGTCTCCAAGTCGAGTGATGTCACGTGGAAAATAACAAGTATGCGCATTTATAACAGAGCTGACTCTAACCGAGTACATGCAATCGATTTAACAACCATTCTTTACGGACGGAAAAAGATTTACGCATACACGATACTTCGGTATAGTCGGTCCTTCATATCTGAAGATCGTGGTCAGCATCAGGTTTGGTTCTGGAGTAGATGAATTGTTTCCAACGACCTCGTTCCAGCGCGTCTCTCAATACTGCGTAAATATTAGACGTAGCTGCGTAAAAATAGATAGTAATGTAGAATAATCTACATATATGATTCTGGTATATATAAAAAAATGTTTTACAGCTAAGGAGGAGTCTGGTATTATAGGTAGGCTAAAACAGAATTTTGGAAGAAAGGACTATAACCGACTGGTGTATTTAAAAGCTATAAAATATTTCAAGCTGGCTACAAACGTTCGTTGAAGTGTTAAGTTAAAACTGACGTACACACATCAATTCAAACTGCACTGTCGAACTGTACAGTTCTTAGTTTTGCTTACACACGTCAGTTTTAACTGCGCAGTCGAACTGCCACAGTTAAAATTAAAACTGCTGTAGCCGGTTTTAGGAAGTAATGTGACTGTAGTGATATCTGTTTTTCTTAATTAACAGGGATATTTTATTTATTCATATTATTTATTTCTGATGTCTAAAAAAAATCGGGCTACAATCGACAACAAAATACCTACCAGATCCCTTCATTCAATTACCGAACACGGTCGGTTTTGTTCCATTTACAGTGAGTAAGCTCATGTGATGGGACAAAGCCTTAATTTTATTAATGATATACAGTGCTATATACATATTTCTGCTTTCATGATATATTGAATTACTCTTGTGTTAGTGAAATATATGAAAATATGTATCATACAAAAGTGCTGTTTCCACAAATCGGCATAATTGGAGCCGACCGTTTTTGAAAATAAGCTTTAGACATCTTTTGAATCTTACTGTTTTGTTATGCTTATAATTTTTCGTGCATAGAGGCATTTATTATCTTAATACTTCTTCTAACTAAAACAAATCATCTAATTTAACGCTTTTATTAAAGTATCACAACTGTTAAATTGTTACTACTCGTATAATTAAATTTTGAAAAAAATCTATGGTGTTGTGAAAAAGTACACATTGGATTGTGATAATGCGTCTGTTAACGAGACATTAAATCTTAATTGCTTATGATAATGAACCATGGAAAGGATTTGAATTCATTAAAATGTTATGGTATTATGAGAATAGAAACTGTATGTTTGTTTTTTTACCGACTTCCAACAGAAGGAGGTTATCAAGTCAATGAGTTTTTTATGTATGTACAAGAATTACGCAACGAGTTCTGATCCGATTTATGTGATTATTTTTTTGTTTGATTCAAAATTGCTGTCATTTTGTCTATTTCTATTTGCTTCTAATATTGCCGTTTACTTACTATTATTTAAATAAAATATTCAGAAAACAAATAAGATTTTCTATACTCGTATCAACATAAGAGATTTAATTTGTCAATACAAATATTGATAAATACGAAGACAAATCAAATTTAATTAGAAACATGTTAGCTTACTGACGGTTGGTTTAGTACCACAAGATAAAGGATAAACGAAAATAAAAACACAATAATAAAGAGCGTACTCCTCACTCAAAGGCCGGCAACACATCTGTGGTTCCTCTGGCGTTGCAGATGTCCGTGGGCGTCGGACCAATTGATTTAGTTGATCCGCTGCTCCTTTGCCCCCTTCTCCTATAAAAAAACATTAAGATATTATTAAACAATAATTAATATTAAAGATTATTTTTTTATAATGATCTTTTGATTTTATCTGTCGTCGTTTATTAAAAACACGATAAAATCCACTTGTAAAGCGCGAAACGTCGATGTTTCTATCAACCCTTGTCCATTCGTCATTCAGTCCTAAAAGGGTACTTACAATTTACGCCGTGTACGATTCCAATTAATTTTGCATAATGTTCCGTGAATTTGTAAAACACGAGTAAACAAGTTAGAATACAAATTAAGCCCTCGAATATTAACAACTTCAAAGGATCTAAAATTATATTTAACGTTCGATAACTGTTTAAATTTAAATTAATGTAATAAAAAGTTGAAAAATAAATAATTCAAACGAGCGCTTTTTTAACGCGCGCTAAAAAGCGTTGAGATAGGACAAATGCATTTCCATGTATCTGTTCACATTACGGCGCTTTTAAATGTCAATCGCGCATTACATTTTAAGAACAAGGGGGTTACCAAAAGTACATTCGCTATGAAGCGATTCTATAGCGAACGTCAAAAGTGTATGGAACGGACAATGACTTTCGATGTCTGACACATGACAAGCACATGACTTATGTCAATTTCATACATTTTTGTTGATTCCATCAGGGATATCACCAATCGAAAAGTACTTAGGATAGCCCCCCTGGACGAACATAATGAAAGATTTTACAGTGTTCGTAGTTACAAAAGCGACACGCCGACGTTAAAAAAGCGTTCGTGTAAATGCAGGCCAAATTTGGTAGTGGAATATTTTGTTCGTTATAATCTTGCAATTTTTATTTTGAGACTTTATTTTGACTTATTAAAAACATCAACCTCTTGTTATTCCGGTTATTCGTACAGAAGGAAAAAATCTCATTATTAAAAAAGTCGACAAAATAAAAAAATGTATTTTTTTTCTGTCCAAATTAAAAGCGAAGAAGAAAAATGGGACACCCTTAAAAGTGACGTTTATAAACAATAATAAATTAAGTGAAATAAGAAATGCGATAAATTTCCCTTTCGCAAAAGGCACAAAATAATCAAACCTAATTTACTACAGAATAGGGTCCTAATGAAATGGAAATGAATTCCATTTTTCCTCAATATATTAAAAAAAGAAAATGTTTCCGAATTTTCATCACACTGGATATTTATTTTATTAGAATGGTATAAAAGATTGACTATTTATACTATTTATGGTTCAAGTAAATACAATTACTCTTAACAGTGGTAGAGTCCACTTTAACATCTTCGCACGAATTGTCCGGTTCGCCCGGTGAAATACCACGACCACACAGAAGACAGGTGTCAAATGGAAGCAATTCCGTGTTTCGTCTTACGAGTGTGGTACCGGAGGCCTATTTTAGTCCACTTTCTCTTCCTATCCTTTTCTTATAAGGAAATGATGGGAAGGGGAATGGATTGGCGGGGGAGAGGACGCATAGGAAGAAGTATTTTCCTCTTGCTGTGCGTCTCCTCCTCCTTAGATTAAGGGTAGGCGACGCATCTGCAATTGCAGATGTCTATGGGCAGCGGTCGCTTCGCTTTTTCAGCGCATCCAGGTGACCGCTTGCTCGTTTGCCACTTTGTAATATAAAAAAAAAATACTTAAAATTTGTTACGAGATCAAAGAAAGAATTATTATTATATACATTAAAGACGGACATACGCGAACAATATCTAATCCATCGGTGACATCTTCGTTCTAGGATCAGCAGATTAAGTCTCCCATACACGAACTATAGTTTACCGTCACCAATGCTACCTTGAACTCATCTAGCGACTTTAAGTAGTCCGTGTACGCGAGTTCTTTCCGATAATAATAAATTCAACGGGTATTACCTGTACGATATAAAGATTGACATAAACTCGTTTTTATTTGCATGAATAAAATGAATCTGTCTAGAACGGTATTCAACTTGCTTTTGTAATAAAAGTCAGGAAAATACACCGTAAAGATGTCGGCGAGGCTTTCGTATCTTACAGTTTTATGATACATTTTAACTGCATCACCGTAACTATACCCGTGATGTTTGTAAAATACACGCAAGTTTAACAGTGGTAGAGCCCGCTTTAACATCTTCGCACGAATTGTCCCGCTCGCTCCGACCACACAGAAGACAGGCGTGAAATGGAAGCAATTCCGTATTTCGTCTGACGAGTGTGGTGCCGGAGGCCTAATTTTAGTCCACTTTCCCTTCCTATCCTTTTGTTATAAGGAAATGATGGAAAGGGGAAGTGGATATGGCGGAAAGAGACGTATAAGAAGAGGAATTATCCTTTTGCTGTGCGTCTCCTACTCCATAGATAAAAGGTAGGCAACGCATCTGTAATTGCTGATGTCTATTGGCAGCGGTCCCTTCGCTACATCAGCGTTTATTATTGACCACCAGCGTGAACCAATTTGTATTTTTGTAGTGTATTTAGTATCGTACTGCACCCGAGCGAAGTCAAGACGCACGCTAGTAAATAACACTATCATAATAATCAAAAAATGTATTTTATTTTACACGAGTTAAATGATTTAAGAGTCGCAAATACGAAGAATAATTTAAGTTAAAAAATAAAATTGTCGTAAGAATAATGCATTAATGTTTGTATAATGTAAAACATTTTACAAGAGTATTAAAGTTTATTCGTTAGCTTATGTTTATGTGCACACCATTACTTGCACGGCTCTCATTACGCAGGTAATGGAATATAGGGGCCGTACTTAAAATTTACGCTTAAAACACTTTATTGCTGCGCGGGTATCTCTCGTTATGACGGATTTTATTGAACGTGAATTTGTTTTATTGATGTATTTTAGGTTTGTTTATAAATAACTACCTGTTGTGCGCGACTTCGTCCGCGTGGAATTAAATAATATAGCCTATGTTACTCGGAGATAATGTAGCTTTCTAATGGTTAAAGATTTGTTTAAATCGCCCGAGTAGTTCTTGAGTTATTTCAATACAAACAAAAATACAGAAATACGAAGTTTCTCTCTTTATAATATTAGTATAGATATAGACAAACTTCAAGTAATGTATAATTTATTCAAAGTCTAGCTGTCTTTCGCAAATCCGCCGGCGCATTTTAAATCTATGTAAGGAGTCTATGTGTGGTTCCAAAATTTGTTCTACATGAGTAACTTTCATCGATACCAAACTGCCGTTCTGGAGATACTTTGTAAGGAACATCACTCTAAACATTCGCATTTCAATTATTAGCAAGATGTAAAATTTGTTTATGTTTCTAACCATTTAATGGTTTAAAAACTAATAAGCACATTTGTCTGTACCCTGCCTTAAAGCTACATGGCACAATGACAAATTCTTTTTACTTTTGGACAAATTGGGAAACTCTATTATAATTTGTAGATCTTAATTAATTAATCTATACTAATATTATAAAGAGAAAAACTTTGTATTTTTCTATGTATTGAAATTACTCAAGAAATAATGGGCCGATTTCAAAAATTCTGCCACCGTTAGAAAGCTACATTATCCCCGAGTAACATAGGCTATATTTTTTAACTCCAAGCCGACGAAGTCGCGAACAACAGCTAGTGACATAACTATACAACAATAATAAATTTAGTCTAGAATTAAATAGCTATGAATTTAATTGCAAATATTTGCAAATAGAAACAATGCTGTTTTGGACACATTTGGTATAATTTGGCTACAGATAACATAA
>QDHC01006066.1:214612-243714 GCA_013186455.1 Papilio dardanus tibullus
GTACTTGCAATCTTCTTATTTCAATATCCTTTGTAGGTCGTTTTCGCTCTACATTTAGATGTTTTTTTTATTAAGAATCCATTACCTACTTTGGATTTAATTTGAAATACAAAATTTTATTTTTAAACAAAATTATTTCTCATTACATTATTAAAAAACGTAGTAACGATTAACAGGTTAACGAAGTAAAATTTTTACTTACGTTTTTTTAGTTCGTTTTTTATTTTTTAATTTTTTTTATTATAAATGAGAAAGTTACGATGTATGGATGGATGTATGTTTGTTTTAAGGTATTTCCGAAATGGCTTAACAGATCTTGGTATTTGGTATAGTTGTAGAACACAGTCTGGAAAACACCTTGGCTAGTTATTGTTTTTTTGTTCAGCGCAGACGGAGTCGCAGGTGACGTCTAGTTTTTTTTATATTTACAAAATTGTACAAAATGTAACTCAATGATTCATACATTTAACTATAACTAACAAAACTACCGTAAACAGACAGCTTATTGGAAAGCACTTAGCAAATCAGCTTTTAAAGTTTTAGTATATTCCGCGCTACGGAAGCTTAGCTCCTACATTTTACATTTTTATGTTTGTTTCAATTTAAAATTATGAAAGCATAGCTGTTGCCTGCGACTTCTGCGCGGATCAAAAAAAAAGTTGACTATGTGTGCTTTAAAAGATTATAAAGGTTTCCAATATCCGAAAGCCTGTAGAAAATAATATTGATATCCCTATCATTATCTTCAAGAAAACAGAGACAATTTATTTATAACAATTATTATAGCAAGGAATTTCACGGTTAGAAAAAAGATGAGCATTTTTTTAAATAAAATGGTCAATGTTACAAAAGGAGTATAATGGAATAAGCTACAGTTACATTGTCCGAATGAAACTCGAGTTTGCTTTCAACATTGCTATCAAATCAACATTGTTGCAATGTTATTTTCCGATACATTACATAATATATTTGTTAATTAAACAAATGAAGACAAAATCTAACTTTATAAAGTAACTAAACTAACTAAACTTAAGTAACTAGCGGCTTCGCACGGTTGCAATGTAATTATTTACGACATCACATTAGGAACCTAACAATAACAGTATTTCTCCACTTTTTAATGGATGTTATTATACATATAAACCTACCTCTTTAATCATTCTATTTACCAAAAAATGCATCAAAATCGGTTGCGTAGTTTTAAACATTTAAGCGTACACAGGGATATAAGGACAGAGAAAGCAACTTTGTTGTAAACTATTTTGTGATAACTCAAGAACTATTGGGCCGATTTCAAAAATGTTTACACCATTAAAAAGCTGTATTATCTCCGAGTAACATATTCTACACGGACAAAGTCACTAACTAAAGCTAGTTTTTTATAAGAATGTAAATTAATACAGGTTGATTCCGTTAATACACTTTGTTTCAAATGTTAAAACAGTTTAAAATATGTATACAATTTCGTCAAACAGTTTACAATGTTTAAGCAAGTACTCGAGTCTGTATAAATTTTGTTTAATAACTGCCCTTTCTGAGGGACTTGAATTATAAACGTAATGGGTTGATCAGTAAAGTAAATGACGAGGACTGGTGTTTCATTTGTTCCGTTTTAATAAATTGAAGCAAATTTCTAAATTACTTTTGTCGAATTCGAATCATTTCTATTTTATTTACATTTATATTAAAATTTCATTCGGATCGTTTTCAGTTTTAATGATGTAATTTATCATTTTGATTAGATTTAATTTAAGAACTTGCTGAATTAATGTTCTTTATTACTGTCAATCATATTAAAATTATTTTTGGTATTAATTTCTAAGATTTTTTTTTATTTATTTATTCAAAAAGACATGGAAAACTTACAGATATGTATAAACTAAATTAAACTACTAAAAGCCAATTACAAGTTTTCGCTTGTAGCTACAAAATAAATGAGGTGAGCAGACAAAATATTTTTTGTCTGCTCACCTCCTAACCTAATGGTAAAATTAGAAAAATGTTAGCAACGTATAGCATATTGTTTACAGACTAATTTAAAAACGTATTTTTTTTCTCGTTACGTTTCTGCTAAAAAAAACTGTCGGTTACTTGCACAGTGCAAGCAACTACTGATTATTGTGTAAAGTTCCAAACAATATCACGTTTAATTTGATGATCGTTTTACTCGTATATTGTGAAGTAAAACGCTAAAATGTTGATGATGAAGATAAAAATAATGTTTTAAATATTGATGAAAATGATAAATTATTTGATAAATACGATTCAACATTATAAACAATAGCAATTTACATCCCGCCACAAACTGAAGAACACAAGTCACTCCAATTTTAAGCAGACATTGAAAAATTACTTAACATTTGATTGATGGGGTCTGGGCACGTTTAAAAAACGATTTCTCAGCTTAATTTTTCTCTCGTCAGACGACGGAGCTAGTGTGTGATGGATCGAACTTTAGGGAAACGAGGCCTTGTGTTTCTGATTCTTTTCACACATATAATTTTGTAACTAATTGAGATACGCAGCAGAATTTTATAACATTGCAAAAAAAAGTTTTTTTTCTTCATTACCTCTATTTAACTAAGTACACAAGTTAAATGATATAATTTCTTATTAAAATAAAATATTGAAATATTTAGAATTTAGCAGAGTTTTAAACAATTTAAGGGTTAAGGGGACCAACATTCAAAAGAAGAGTTTATAATATTTCAATTTAAAAAATTTAACGAAAATTGAAAAATTACAAAGTCGTATACCCTTACCATATTTAAACATGCTTTTTTGATGGGCACATCAGACTCAGCTTAGCTCCCTCCGTAGGTGGAATTGCATAATTTCTCATATGAATTATGCATACCCAGGGATTGCTAACATCAAAATCGCGTCACATCAAAGGATACATTACGTTAACCAAACATTTTTTTTATCCTATGTCCACCAGGCGACGTAAAAAATGTATCCAGGTTTTGTCTTTGCTCATCATGAATAAATTCACACAGAAAGGCTTAAGTAAAGTCCTTTTCAATTTCGTGCTTATGACTAAAACGTAAATGGCATCGATAAGTAAATGTCATTTTATTATATCTTGTATTAAATTTTACCTAGCAGTTAAGAAATTAATTAAAACATGCAAGCGACCATTTTACGATGCACATTTTTAATTTTCCAGATTCTTTAACTTTCATTCTTCGGTCGCTTATGCGCAAAAAACTTTACAATTAGCGAGTTTACCGCTTACAAAGAAAGTTGTTCAAGTTACTCGAGGCCATTAAAGCGTCTTTTAGAATCAGAGCGGACGGGCGTGCAAGTTTTAATGTCTTCCGAGGGGAATTCCCTTTTGTTGCGGTCACGGTTGGTTGAACAAATAAAAAACATGGATTGATGTATGGCGCGGCCGTGTACCCGAATGTTCAATCTTGAATATTTTTCATATTTAGCTTTGCTCTAGAGAATATCACGTCATTTGACGAGGTCGCTATTCAAAGTTTTATACTGTATTCTGCTAACATTTATTTTTATCCGTTGATATGTTTTTATTTAAGATTTACCTTTTTACATAGGATTAGCCTGTTGTCTGTTTTACAATGTTCTCATTTAGCCTAAATATTTTATCCGACTTTAATCAGAGGTTTACGTATTTGTAGTCATCAGTAAAGTACTTGATGACTGTATAGATAAGAAGCAAAGTTTCCATGTTAATGGACAATTATTTTTATGAAGTACATATTTTTAATGAAGTACACATTTTTAATGAAGTTAATTTTTTTAATAAATTGATTTCTTTGTTTCAGATGATGTACCAAATGCATCACAAGCAGTCGCGGATATACATAAAAGCGTATAACGAATGGATGAGGCGGGGATAAGTGGTGCTGGAACAAGTAATGTGGAAACTAGAAATGCCGACGACCTACTTTTTGGGTTATCGACTCAAAATTGGCATCGTCGTGATTGTCATTATGGTGCTTGGATTTTTTAATGAGAGCCAAGGTAAGTTGCTTCACGATACAAGATTGTTGCTTTTATTTCGACATCATTGTACTTCATATCTAGGATATTTTTCTGGAAAAATCCAATATCATTTTGAACCGCTAAATGCATTTATACATTTTCGAAATGGCATTTTGATATTTTGTACGCATTTTTATTCCCGTTCAATTTCGAGTAATGTTGCATTTTTAAATTTAAATTTCGTGGTACACTGATCACATAAACTATTGGCAAATAAGATTTTACTAAAAAAAAAACAGTAGGTCCAAAGCTAGAAAGAAAATTTGATTTATTTTTAAAATGTTAATCTCGTTCTTCTGTAAATTTTTACCAATCCTAATATAGCAAAGCCAATAAAGCTTATATCAAACGTTGCCAAATGTTTGTTTCATTGGAACAAATATTTATTACGTAAAGTGTTTATCTCTGTTAAATAGGTTTAGGCCCAATTAGTCTGTAAACTTTGGCACATGTTAAGACGTAATAGTTTCTGTGATGTAGCATCTGCCAAAAACTTTTTATACGTAAACATGAAAATATAATTAAAAAAATATTAACTCTGTACGAATAGACATGCAAAGACTTTGTAGAAAATGGACGAGGAAGGTTTAAATTGTTACAATGTAGTTAGATATAATTTAAATTCGTATTATTAGATATTTGAAGTCTGTAATGAATATTTCTATTATGTATGCAAATTATGCATATTTGGGGAAACTCCCCCTTAAATAAATCTTGAATACTTAAAGGGAAGTTTAGCATGACATCAATTTTCTAGCCAAATGATACAATTCGGCGCTGGATTAAGACTAGAAATAATTTAAAGCTCAAACTGGAATGCACTAGTTCCAGACTTGAATAATATAAACATGACATAAATGCTTCGTGGAGTTACATTAAGATTTTCCGACACTCGTTATTAATGTAACTGGCTTAACGAAGGAAGCCTCACACACCACTTGACCTAACATCCTCATACTAAGCCTCTTAAAGTTTTAAAATGAAAGTGTTCGCTGCAAAAACTTAGCAGGCTTGCGAGAATTTAAAGCGACTCCTTTGACTCCGGCTTAGATTATGCTAAATCCCTGCACCGACGAATGAAAGTTAACACCGTTATTAAGCTTGTTTACTTAAAAGTGCAGTAATGCTTTCATGCAAGAATTTAATCTATGTTTACATATTTTAAATGTTAATTTGTACGATTATGCATTTATTTTTGCATTTACTCGGAATTAAAATAGGTATTTTTTTATATTATAAAGTAGCAAACGAGCAAGCGGCCACCTTGATTCGCTGAAATAGCGAAGCGACCGCAGCGCATAGACATCTGCAATTGCAGACGCGTTGCCTACCCTTATGTAGGGAGGAAGAGACACACAGCAAGAGGATAATTCCTCTTCCTATACGTCCCCTCGCCAGCCAAATCTACTTCCCCTTCCCATCATTTCCTTATAAGAAAAGGATAGAAAAGGAAAGTGGACTAAAATTAGGCCTCCGGCACCACACTCGCCTAGCAAAACACGGAATTGCTTCCATTTGACGCATGTCTTCTGTGTGGTCGTGGTATTTCACCGGGTGAGCCGGACGATTCGTGCGAAGATGTTAAACCGGGCTCTACCACTGTCAAGTATAATTAATAATTGATTTTTTCATGACAAAGTAGTCAAAGAGTAAAAAACTACACTTATTAAATCAGAATCTTTTTGTTAAACAAAGTGTAGAGTCCAAAGGATATTTATTTTAATTATTAAATCCAATATCAGTCTACCCTCGTTAAACAGACTTTTTTAACATTGCCACAAAAAGTTGTAGTCCATTAAACGTGAACTGAAACTTTTTGCCGTCTTAACTCGTAAAAAGGGGTCGTGCGTATAAAATTAAAGATATTCACCTGCGATGTACCCACATTAGAGCTCAGATGTTGTCAGACCCGAATAATTTCTTAATCAAGCCGCCTTTGTTTACGTTAATTGTGTCATTTGCTATTCCATTTGGGACACGGCAACAGACGGAATGCCAAAAATACTTATCCTTTAATGAGATCACGACACGTATGCGACACGCTAAATTACTTTTAGATTTGCTTAATGACATGCGAGACAAAAAGGTTTCTAAAACAGATTAGGCTGCGCGCATACTTTTAATTTAAATAATTTTTTATTGTTTTCCTTTTTTTTGTAAACGTGTCATTGTATATCTACACAGTAGCTATTAAAGTAACCTGACTGAGGCAACTAAACAAATAATTTTGTTTTACTCTTTTTTTTATTAAAAAGTGGCAAACGAGCAAGCGGCCACCTTGATTCACTAAAATAGCAAAGCGACCGCTGCCCATAGACAACTGCAATTGCAGATGCGTTGCCTACCCTTAATCTACGGAGGAGGAGACGTACAGCAAGAGTCCCCTCCCCCGCCAAATCCACTTTACTTAAACCAAGTTAATGGAAAGGAGTACACCCGAAACAATGCCAAATGGTTTTAATATAAAAACAGTTATTCAAAACATTAAAATTGTTACGAATTGCAAAGATGATTTATATAACAGGGACTGCACATTACGGGGAGGACAGCGTCGGATCTTTTCCATACTTCGAGTACAACGTGCCTAGGAATGTGACGACCGTTGTCGGACAAACTGCTTTCCTACATTGCAGGGTTGAACAGCTCGGAGACAAAGCGGTAATATTATCAACAATTATTCATCTTATTGTATTCAATGATTCTATTGACTGAGAGTTGATTTAGTCGACTGACTTAAAATGTAATTGCCCGACTGATAAAGAGTTTAATTACTCGATTGACAAATAATTAATTACCCAGCTGACTGAAGAGTTTATTTCCGGACTGACCAACAGCTTACTTACCTGGCTGACTAAATGTTTAATTACCCGATTGACCAGTAAAGATATAATTTGATTACGATTTGAAATAAATTTATTATTGTTTAGGTATCTTGGATTAGAAAGAGGGATCTTCACATACTCACTGCTGGAATTTTGACTTACACATCAGATCAAAGATTTCAAGTAAGTTAAAAAAAATGAATTTATTACTTTCCATTTTGATTTTCATTAAAATTGAATTTAAAATGAGATTGTATGTACAATTGTATCGATTTTTTTCTTAATATTATTTTCTTACAGGTCATCAGGCCAGATAAATCCGAAAACTGGACGCTTCAAATCAAATTCCCTCAGGAGCGAGATGCGGGCATTTACGAATGCCAAGTGAACACTGAGCCCAAAATGTCACTCGCATTCCAACTAAATGTCGTCGGTGAGTCTTTGTTAAAATACATTTGTTAAATTACCCTTCTGTTATTTAACTACAGTCAAACCTGAATAAGAGACACGGATAAGCTATAGTCTTACTCTGGTCAGAACGAGCTACCTCTATAAGCGAGAAACTTTGATTAGAGATAAACCTCTACAAGCAAGAAAAATATCGCAGTCCTATAGACTGTCGCTTATACAGGTTCGACATTATGTCTATTCTCTTGTGTATTCAGAGTAATGAGAGGTTAATACATTCCATGATACTAAAGCTTTCGTATGAAACTAAAATTAACAGTGGCGGCACTAAAAGTGTCAACAAAACGGTCTGAAAGTTAACCATGCTAACTGATAGAGCTAAAAATTAGGCGTACCAACCTCTTGAGTATTTTTCCTATTTCTGAATTTAAGTGGAATCGTTTAACCAATTAAGCTAAGGCTTCGTCTATATTTAAATGTACAAAATAAGCAAATATCAACGTCTCTATAATTGACGTCGTATACAAGGATGAATAAAATAAACTTTTTTTGACTTCCTAATAAATTCGTTATTAGACCAAACGAAAAAAGCAAAGGTAGAGACTCAACGAGCACAAAACAAATTAAATTGCTCAATGACAATACGAAATGAAGGCCGCGATAAAAGTTGCTCTCTTTCGCGGGATTAAATCTCGGTTCAAAAATTTGTTTTCTTCAGACAATATCTACGTTTTATCTCTCTTATATTATACGTCCTTACGACCTAAATGAAAGTATTTCATGTTTTTTTTTTCTTCATTTTAATACCCAAACAAACACCGCTTTATGAGGACGGAAAAAAACAAGGCAATCTTCTACGTAATTTTCTTTAGCTGTTTCATCTTACAAATTTATGAACTGGCTGAAAAGAAACTTTGTTTATATTTTTCACGGTTAATTTTTAAAAGTAATGAAATAAAACGAACAATTTGATTAAATTAACAGTCAAAACAATATCTTATTATGAAGATAATTAAAACAAAACAATGACGTCATTAATTTGCCTGGAATGTTATTCATAAACAAATTCTAATTTTGTTAGATTGGCAAAATAATGATGTTAAAAATCGCACCTTGGGGGCTATCCAAAGTACTTTTCGATTGGCGATATCGCTGATGGAATGGACAAATATGTATGAAACTGACGTCGACAATCGATAAGTCATGTGATTGTGACGTGTTAGATATCGAACGTCATTGTCAACTCCATACATTTTTGACGTTCACTATCGAATCGCTTTGTAGCGAATGTACGCTGGGTAACCCCCCTGATATTAATTAGCCTTATCGTACCTGATAATATCATTAAATTACGATACTCTAGCTTATTGTACACCTATTTATTCTCTTCTTAAGCGCCCCTATAGTGCAATAGGTAAACAGTAACGTTGACATTTTGTTTTTTTTTATCATGAACAGAAGCCAAGGCGCACATCCTCGGTCCCGCGGACTTGTACGTTAAGACTGGCAGCGCTTTATCTCTGACCTGCATACTCAGCCAGGGTCCTCACGATCTTGGCACTATATTTTGGTATAAGGGTAAGTAAACATACAATAAATTTTATATCCACTGCTTACTACGATCTATGCTTCATTCCTTTATGTCCCGGCTTCAGTGCTCGGGATAAAAACGGAGATTTTTCTTCGTCGTAAGTATTCTCGCGAACTCGGCCTAATGAAGCCGATTCATTTCTAAATTATTTGCAATATATATCTGTTACTACTTGAACTAAAAATATGCTATCACTAACGACACTGGGACTTACCCAAATTACATACACTACAAAGCGGTTCGATAGCGAACATCAAAAATGTATGTAACTAACAATGAGGTGACAAGCACTTGACTTATCGAATGTCATTGTCAGTTTCATACATTTTGTCAATTCAATTAGTGATATCGCAAATCAAAAGATAGTTTGAGTAGCCCCTGATATAAACAAATTAATTTGATCTCCAGGATCAAATATAATAGAATATAAGGAGGTGGAGGGGAACGAGATAGCGATGGAGCCGCGGGTTCGTTTGAAGACGGAATGGACGGAGCAGCTGACGTCACGGTTCACTATAGAGAAACTGACGCCGAGCGACAGCGGCAATTACAGCTGCGTGCCGACCATGGCTGAAGCTGCCTCAGTCAATGTTCATGTTATTAATGGTAAGTCTAAGTTCTCTTTATTAAATTGAAATATTTAATCTATACTAATATTATAAGGAGAAAAACATTGTATTTTTGTTTGTATTGAAATAACTCAAGAACTATTGGGCCGATTTCAAAAATTCTTTCACCATTAGAAAGCTACATTATCCCCGAGTAACATAGGTTATTAAGTACCACGCGGACAAAGTCGCGCACAACAGCTAGTTAAATTCAAATATAGTTGCCTTTATTGCCCTTAAGAAGACTTACGAATTTTCAAACGGCGCTCAAATATTTCAGAGCGTCTTACGTTTTAAGTCCACGCTTAAACTCCAAATTCTACGGCGACCGCGTTTAATTTTTCCGCCACTCAGATTTTAAATGACGAGTACCACTTAGAAATAGTTAATAACAAAAGCCAAATTATTCAAAAGAAGATAATCAATTTTCTAACCGATTCTAAGATACGGTATGAATCTTCTCTACAAATTCTAATTATTTCTAGGAGAGCATCCTGCGGCGATGCAGCATGGTAATGCGAACACAGCGTCACCCGGCGCGTTATCTGTCAATCTGCTGATCTCTCTGTATTGTACCATCGCGACTCTTTACACCAGCACTATCGATGGGTTCAGATGAAAACAAAACACTGCCTTCCAGTAAGGCCATGGAATTAATAAAGTGATCCCTCATTGTTTCATGACCCTCGGTAATCTGGTAATCTTACATCATACTAATGGTAATGCGTTGTTCGTTTGTTTTAGTATATTTTTAAAAAACGAATCCGTTAATCAAATTAACAATTATGCAGTCCTCGGCCAGTATATTATGTTCTTCGATCGGTTTATTCGTCGGAATACAAGGTTCACTTTCTCTAGCGAAGTATAGGTATTCTTTGTTGGTATAATCTGACACCGCCTTGTAAAGGATTGTCGGATTACTTCGGGTCAACTCTTTTATCTATATTTTGTTACGCTTCACCACACCTCGTTACTTTCAAAACTGCATATTTTCCTACCACTTTTTGCATCTGTTTATAATCTTACTTTATACCGACTTATACAAAATTGATAATTCTATGAATACATTTTAAATTCGAATTAAGATTAGTAGTTGGATTTTAGTAACACGTGTAAGAAATTAAGACTTTTGATACGATTGTTGACTTTCAATCTTTTGAATTGTGACAACTTGTAATTGATCATTTAAAAGTAAGAGGACTATAATCTAGTATTATACAAACACTGATATCTATATATGGACAGGATAAACCGTGGTATTTTGTGGCTATTTAATTTTCATCATCTTAACGCTATTTCGGAAGGTAACGATGATGAAGATTCTAGAATAGAGGTCACCCGTTTAAATCGATACGAAGCAAAAACAATAACCTATCCATTTATAGAGATCAGTGATTTCATATAAATAACCTAAAACACAGTATCAAAATTTATTTAATACAAATTGCAATTAAAGTTCTGACAGTTAAAATAATAATTAATTAGTAAAAATGTCTTAATTGGGCGAATAAAGAATTTAATATAACTTCATTAAGATGCATAGCATTCTATAAATAAATTTAATTTTGGTTATGAATTAAAAATTCATAATTATGTATCTATGTAGATAATGAGATTTGGCAGCAGCAAGTAAAAGTTAAGAAGTTTTTTATAAAATCAACGAAATTTATTTAAAAAAACAGTGAAGAATTATTTCTTTAGCAAACATTTCTATGGTTTTAAAGTGGTTTCAATTAGGTCAAATTTTAGTATAAAGAAAATCTTCTAATTAGTTAAGAAATTATATTACGAATTTTATTTGTAGGAAATAAAAAATAAAACATCAAAGTAAAGGCAAAATTTTAAGTACCAATTAACATATTTAGGGCGCTTATTAAAAATAAAAAAGTATTTTCTACTTTAAAGGATTCTTCGCCGTAAGTTTCCACTAACTACATTTTCATAAAAATATATAGCCATCCCTATCACTTTCTTTATGAAAAACAGAAACAGAAATTTCAGTAGTGGAAAAGTACCGTAATATTTTTCTTGCTGCTACCAATCTTTAAATATAAGGGCAGTTTCATTAGTTGATAAAGAGATCATTTAGTAAACGTCAGGCGAAATTCCGTTGACGACTTTAACACGTTGGCCCGGCGCTGGTCCCTGAGGACCGGCAGTAAACTTTCCGTGCGGCCGGCGCAGGTCCCTGGGGACTAGAGTTTTCGTTTTGTTGGCGCGCGACAAAGAAGAATTATTTATCTCATTCTACTATAGTAATCTCTTCTAAGGAATCTTCTGTAAGGGATATCATACAGCATTGTATCGCTTGCCGGCTGCCGGCTGAACGGAAAGGACAGCTAATTCAGCGCCGGACTCAACGTGTTAATGCGTGGTAAGGAGAAGTAAGGAATAACGACAAAGCATGTGAACGCTAGTAAAAGGGATTACAACTTGTGAAGAAGAAATCACTATCACCACGCTTGCTGTCTACTGAGTTGTCTAATAATGAAACTGCGCCTTAATATCGGCTTTCGATAAGTTGAAAGTACCCATCAGTGATTTTTAAGTTCATGGACTACCCGGCATATATTAAAAGAAATTAATTTAGTTATGTCGTATACGTTTGCTATATTTCAGAGAAAACTAGGGGGTTACCAAAAGTGTCATTCGATTATAATATCACTGATAGCCGACGAAAATGTATGAAACTGATAATGATACTCGATAAGGCACGTGCTTGTTACGTGTGAGATATCGAACGTCCACAGTTCCATACATTTTTGATGTTGTGTAACCTGCCAGTCAGGTTTAAATTATCATATTGTAAAAGGTATTCAAGGAGGTAAATTGTACACAAATTGTTTTCACAAATTGTAAATATTCTGTACACAAAAGCACTTACCCCATTGTAGTTATTTTAGAATTTGTAAGCTAAATATATAATAATATTATTTTAACTAATAGTAAGATGTACATAATATACTGTAAATACCCAATAGTTCATGTATTATTATTTAATAATAATAATAATTTAATTATTAAAATGTAGAAATAAATAAGTGGAATTGTACTATACTTTTAAGTAAAACTTTGACAAATAAAGATAGTAATTATTATATTGCGTTTTTATTAACTAGCTATTGCCGTCCTGGACTTGTAACTAACCTAACTTTGTCAATAACATATGTGGTCTTCAAACTATGTTAATGTTTTTAACAAAAATATCATCAGGGTCCGTAAAGCCTTCTAACAAATATCTATTCATCCATCTAAAACCTAGTAGCCTAGGTGTTCTGTCAGACAAAGTTTTTTTTAATTTCGTGCGGACGAACGTCATAAACGTCATCCAACATTCAACGTACAAAGAAGCACTACTCGTACAAGCATGTAATCGTATCAAATGACATATTAACAAGTAACTACTCGTACAATCTGCAATACTATTTATTTGTACGGCCTCGCATTGCAACGATACGTGACTTATAATATGATTAGATGTTTTACACTGATATACTTTAATTGTATCAACGATTTACTTATCGAATTAAAGGATGACTCACGTTACACCGTGTCCGGGCACGCGCTGTCAGTGTGTCAATAAAAAATATACGAACGTGCCCGAGCCTCGGGAGCTATCCAAAGTACTTTTCGATCGGCGATATCGCTGATGGAATCGACAAAATTGTATGAAACTGACATTGACATTCAATAAATCATGTGATTGTCACGTGTGAGATATCGAACGTTTTTGTCAGTTTCATACATTTTTGAGGTTCGCTATAGAATCGCTTCGAAGCGAATGTACCTTGGTGACGAACGGACACTGTCGAAATATATGTTGTGACACAATGGCGTCGCGTATCCGGACGGGCCGGACATGGCACGGCCGGAACACGGTGAACCTTGTGTGCTATATGCTATGGCTTCATTAGAGCCGAGTTCGTGGTAATAACGAAGATTTTACTTCGGCTCGAACTCGGTTTAATGAAGTCGTAGGGTGAGAAACAGAGTGAAAAAAATACCAATGTGTTAGAATATAAATATTTAAACAAGGGGTACATTTTACGTTGCTATACAAAGTGATTCTTAACGACGTACCCTTGTATTTCGCTAAAGTTTCATCATTATTAAAGTTATTTTAGGTTATGTACTTCATAAAACGTTATGTATTATTCAAAACGATAAAAGTTAAAAGCAAGATCTTGCTTGAAAAATATTTTATGATATATTTATGTGCACACAAAATGTGACTTAACTTCATATGAAGTGGTGTTTCTAGTAGCCGTGTAATAAAACCATACGAAACAACTTTCTCTTTATTTTATAACATTAATTTATTTTTACTCTGTTCCTTTGACATACGTTTTTAAAGAATATTACAAAAACATTCAAGCGCCTGTTAAGCAATCAATATTTATAATCTTAATATTTCTATCCTTACCTATTTTTATTTTATATTATAAAGTGGCAAACGAGCAAGCGGCCACCTGAACTCGCTGAAATAGCAAAGCGACCACTGCCCATAGACATCTACAATTGCAGACTCGTTGCCTACCCTTAATCTTCGGAGGAGGAGACGCACAGCAAGAGGATATCCATGCGGTTTTTGATTTCATATGTACATATTTACCCGACGCTTCTACGGCGAAGGAAAACATCGTAATGCAACCTGCATCGGCGAAGAAATTGAAAGATATGTGTAAAGTCACGCACATACGCGCTAGTCTTGGAGTTGCGGAAAATGGAGTCCATCATGGGTCGAACTACATACGTACATACAATATTAATTCCATATTCGTTTGATATATTAATTGCTATGTTATGCAGTATAGTAAGTGAACGTAATTAGAACTTTTTCTACTTCTTTGAAAATATAGGTCAAGTTGTGTAAGACTTTTTTTATAGAAACTAGAAGTTGTTTTAATTGCGGTAGAAATGTTTGAATATGAAATTATATGTCAAGATTGTTAAATAGGTTGTTTCCTTACGTTACTAATTAACTCTATATTAAATGTTAGCATTTAAAATAATTTAGAATGAGTGTAATATAAAAAATGTTTAAACAATAAGAACTTAAAGAAATATTTAGTTTTTATTCGTAAAAGAATCGTCTAAATTGTCTTTGAAACTTGGATAGTAATTCTAATTTCATACATAAACAATATTAAATTGCGTAATGTATTTCTAGTGACAGTATCTTTAATTTCTATTATTACATTGGGTTGGTAAAGTAATGAAATACAAGATTTTCCCCGTGACTCCATTCGTCAATTATTAAAAAAATCTAAGCAAGTGCCTTGTGAATTCTTTCCCCCTTATTCCGATAAAATGTATAAAGTACTGCGATAAACGAGGACGAATAAGTCGTCGATTAAACAATACTGGAGGACACTCGGAACTAAATAAGATAGACCAGGGGTCTCATTAGACCAAATTTTGCATCATAAAAAGTACCAGGAACAAGGGTGTTCTGTATTTTGGAATAAATTTTATGAATATAGCAGTACAAAACGTAGAAAGTACAACAGTAATAAAGCTGATTCTCGTTTCGGAATAAAGCGGTTTATGTTAATTTCAAGAAATAATGTAAAAAATAAAAATTAAAATTGTTATTGACCGCGTAACATAAGATATGACACCATGAATAAGTAAAATGGCAAAACTTCTTCTCTTTTACGATTCATAAAAATACATGTGATATAGCAGGTGCTTCCTTCCTTGCATGATATAGTATTTTGTTTACGATTGTACGCCTCGTCTTTGTATGTCTAGTGATAACAAATATTATATTACATAACCTTACATATCGGCGAAGAAATTCAAAGATATATGTGAAGTCACGCAAAATACGCGCTAGTCGTGCTACTTACTTACATAACCTTTTCTTTACTAATATTATAAAACGGAAAGATTTGTATTTTTGTATGTATGAAATAACTCAAAAACTAACAGACAGATTTCAATAACTCTTTCTCCTTTTATAAGCTACATTAATAATGAGTAACATAAGCTGTATTTATTACTCTTATTTTAATTCCGCGCTGACAAACTAGCCAGCAAAAACTAGTCAATTATAAGAGAAAAGGGAGACATTTTCTACCTCTTTAAAAAAAAATTGTAGGTGTAATGTTTTTTTAATCTTAGCCGATCAGCTGTTCGGTTGCCTTCTATTCCTTTAAATAAATGACAATGTAAACCTAATAGACCGATTTCTTTTTTGAAGCCGGCTACAGACGCTCAGCTGTTCGATTGCGCATTTAAAACAGACACATGTAGGCTAAACAGAGAACTGTACAGTTCGACTGTGCAGTTCAAATTGACATGTGTACGTCAGACTTAACTATACACTTAAAAAACTGAACGTCTGTAGCCGGTTTAAAACAAACGTTAGTCTGATGTGTGTCAAGAGACTGGGACAAGTCAACGGTCCATTTCTGGTGTCTCAGTGACAAACGAGAACTCGAGAACTTTGCAAGGACTTAAGACTGTGAGATAGTGCATAAGGACCGCAAAACAAACACTTTTCATCTTGCATGCTTTCTTACACAGAAACACATATTTTCAAGTGTTTTTTTTACTAGAAATGTAGTTAATTAAACTTGTCTTCTTTCTGTTTGTATCTGTATTTGTTCTCGACTGAGTAAATATAATATTGTTCTTTATTAATAAATAATTGATTCTATCATATATTTTATATCAAGTGCCGAATTACTACTAAATACATATTGTTATTGCTTCTTCAAAGAAATAGAAAGATATGAAGATATATTTTAATACAGTTTGGACAGTACAAGCCCGACAGTAGAGAAGTTGTTAACAGAATAATATAATATTAAAATTATTATCTCTTTCAAAGAAATAGTCTTTTATTAATATTATAGAAATATATTATTCTAAAAAAGAAACATTTCGGTCCCTTGTAATTCCCAATAACAAAGTCTCGTTAAAACAAAATTCTAATTACCGCTTTCTCAACAAAAAATCTTTTATATTTTGACCTTTAAAATATGATTAAGTTAGAATTATATTAACATAGAGCTTCGTTGGATCAGGGGTTTAGCTCTTGACTTGTAAACTGCAGGTCCCGAGTTCGACTCCCGCTATCTACCAATATGTTTTTCGATTTTCATATGTACATATTTACCTGACGCTCTTAGGTGAAGGAATACATCATGATGCAACCTGCACATATCGGCGAAGAAATTCTAAAATATAAAAATGGAGCCCATCATGGGTCGAAACCATTAACCTTTATGTTAACATACTACCTATCTCAAAATCCTCTAGAATAATCTTGTAGTTATTTTAGAAATCTTTGTTAATCTTTACAATAACGAAAATTAGGTTTTTGGTACAACTTGACTATCGCGATGTTAACTGTGTCAAGAGGATCATAATCTGTTGTAGAAGCGTGCTTAAGTCTTCATGTTAGCAAATCTTAATATTACCTAATCCATGTTGCGGAGCCAAGTTTTAGTAAAATCAGGCGCAGTACCGCTAGCGTGTCAAGTTATCAGTTTTGTGTTTTAACACTATATTAATCTTGATGAAACTAAACAACGTCTTTACAGCGAAGACATGTATCAATAGAAACATTATGAACCAATTATTTATCGACGATTTGCTACTTAATAACGTTTTTTTTTATAAGAAAGGGGAGCAAAGGCCGCTGCTTGGACACCGAGGTGATCATCGACGCCCATGGACATGCAATACCAGAGAAACCGCAGATGGATCACTATAAGGAGGTGGTACGATCGTTTCTTGAAGGTTACAAAATTATGTTATAAAATAATTTCACTCATCAGACCTCCTTGGTAGCACCGCAAAGTTAGAATGCTGCCAAGGAGGTCGAGCTGGCCGGTGACACGACACCGTTAGGTGAAGAAAGTGAAAAACAGTAGCCGATCGATATGTGTGAAAATTGTAATATTAGAGATACAGACGTGTAGAAATGTAGGAATAGAGAGACAGTTTATAGTTTATTGAATATTATGTTATGTTGGGGGTTATATTTAAATATATTAGACATTGGGTAAGTGTTTATATTAGTTACGATGTCCATGGTGCTTCGAGAAGTACGAGTATATGAAGACGAGATGTTGGTGCTAAAAGCGAGTGTTATTATTTCCGTGCTATGCCGTATAAGACTGGTGAGTGATTATACATTTTTCCATTAGTTATATTTGAGGCATTTTGTCAGTAAAAGTTCATATTCAATCTGATAAAATAATACGTGACATAACCTATATGCGTATTTTCTATTATCTAAACACATTTAGAAATAACGTTTGTATTATAAATATGTTCTTTTTATATAGGAGAAGGGGCAAACGAGCAGCGGATCAACTAAGTTATTTGGTCCGACTTCTATGGACATCTTCAACGCCAGAGGATCCACAGTATGTATGTTAACGTTCCGTATCTTAGTGAAGTAAATAAACTTAGAAAAGTATTTAAAGAGTAAATTTTAAGTCATGCAGTGGTGAGTGTAGGACGTCCTACTTTTTCGAACAATCGCCTCTGGCTGTAATTTCTGAGGAAACAAGCGACAACAGTATGTCAACTCAGTCAACATTTTTTTCATTTGCTATGAAAGAAACGTTTTAAGTAGTTAGGAAGCTGAAGATAATTGAATACAAGCTTTTCTTGCGAGTTGATAAAAAATAAAAAGATTACAACAGCAATGGTGATAGAATTTTTTAAATTGTTCCAATAGTTCATCATCACATTAGCGTAGATTTTTTTCAATACAATGTGGCAAACGAGCAGGATTCGATGAAAAATCCAAAACGATCCCTGCCTATAGACATCTGCAATTGCAGATGCGTTGCCTACCCTTAGTTTACGGAGGAGGAGATGCACAGCAAGAGGATAATACCTCTTCCTATGTGTCTCCTCCCCTGCCAATCCCCTTCCCATCATTTCCATATAAGGAAATGATAGGAATAGGAAGTGGACTAAAATTAGACCTCCAGCACCACGATCATCAGAATAACACGGAATAGCTTCCTTTTGACACCTGTCTTCTGTGTAGTCGTGATATTTCGCCGGAAAAACCGGCCAAATCGAGCAAAAATATTAAAGGGAGCTCTACTGTTAAATAGATTTAAACATTTGTACATTTTCCTATAAAATCTTAATAAAAGAAAATAAAATATAGTCTGCGAGGCGAAAGAGAAACAATGTGATCCGTATTATCCCGGCACTACGTGCTGGATGCGCGCGGCAGGAGGCAAATTGCCTATTAGTTTTAAATTTGAAACTGCCTTAAACATAATGGATACATAACATCCTTCTGTTGGAAGTCGGTTAAATATGGATAAATATACTATCTCATATACCGTTCGTTTGCCCTCTCCTCTGATTAAAAAAAATATATGGCAGTTATAATAATATACATATAATATTGTATTTTAAAGAAGAAAGATTTAATTGTTTGCATTGAATAAGGTCCTAAACTACTGCACTGCTATGAGAGATCATTTCATTGTTCGAAAGGTACATTATGCCCAGATGACATATAGTATGTTTATTTTTTTAATAACACGAGGACGAAGTCGCAGGTTGTCTAGTTGTCTCTAAAACAACGAGATACAATGTACAAAATAACGAAGGGATCGAACAAGTCATCTAATATTAAAACAGGTCAAACTTTAAAATACATCATGATAAGATTGGTGTAGAATATCAAGTTAATAATCAGTTTCTCAAGTCCCAAGTCCCTCGTTCTGACGGCACGTGACTTTGTAGAGTAGCGATTTAGATGCGGACACCCTCTACCTTTATCAATGGATTTGTTTGAAACATTCTCACGACCCTGCCCGGATAGATAAGCTTACAAATTACTTCAAAAATCAATTTCATTAAATAGAAAGGAATGACAATGAGAAATAATTGGACACTATCCTCCCTGTAAAGTACTGCGATAAACGAGGACCAATAAGTAGTCGATTATACGATACTGGAGGACACTCGGAACCAAATCAGATAGACCAGGGGTCTCATTGGACCAAATTATGTATCATAAGAAGTAGCAGGAACAAAGATGTTTGGTAATTTGGAATAAATTTAATGAATGTACCAGTACCAAACGTAGAAAGTGCAACAGTAATAACACTGGTTTTCGTTTCAAATAAGATCTGAGGGGCACGAAGCCTACCCTAAGGTGAAAAGGCGACAATCAACCACGCTGGCCCAGTGCGGGTTGGTCAACTTCACGTATATCTTTGATTTTCTTCGCCAATATGTGCAGGATGTTTTCCTTCACCGTAAAAGCGTCGGTTAAATATGTACATAATATTCGAAAATCGAAAAACATATTGGTTCATGGCGGGATTTTAATTCGGGACCTGCAGATTAAAATTTAATCTGAAGCACTTGCTTTAATCTACTGTCACCTACTACACCTAAAAGACGTGCAATAGAAAACTCGCACAGCGTTATTTGTTGTGTAGATTTTTTGTGACAATAGTTTACCGCAGAACCGTTGACGTGAAAATTGCATTTCTATCTGCGAAACAACGTAGTCAATTTCAAATAGAAAAACAAAGCAATCCATTCAAATTGAACTGTTCGTGTTGGTAACATTTTTTTATTCAAATGGACACTAAATGCAAGTAAGGGAATAACGGAATACAACGAATATAGTCACAATTTCATTGTACAACTTTTAAAAACCACAAATTAAAAAAAGGCTAAGGAAATATCTTTCATATTTCTTTAGCTTTTGTAATTTGATTGCGTTTGTTTTTGTCACTTGATAATCGAAAGAAAAACCGCTAGCACTTATAAACTATTAAAAATCTCATACTTTAAGACATAAAAAGTATAATTGGATTTTGTGAAAGAAGATATGCTTAAGAAAGGCATTCCAATTATAAAGAATTCTCATTGAGACGTATGGAGGAGTACATGACTTCGTGACATGAGCAGGTTAGTGCCTATTTCCTTTTCAAGTTAAAGTTAAATAACTTCATAATAAAGAAGACTAACTGCTATTTGCTTCTGTTGATAAGATGCCTATAATATACATGTTTTGAAAAAATAAACATGTATGTTATCAGATTATATGTGAAATGCATGTATGTCGGGAAACGCATTGTTACAATTGATTTATGTTGCGTTTACGGATAAGCTGTAATAAATTATGTAAATAGTATAACATAAACTGTTACATGGATTTCGATATCTTACTAGTATCCTTATCCTTACATAGTATAAAACAATAACGCTTTCTTATGTTTGTCTCTATATATGCTTGAATCTTTAAAACTATATAACGGATTTTGATGCGGTTTTTTTAATAGATAGAGTGATTCTTAAGGAAGGTTTTCATCAACAATACATTCACAATATAGTAGAGTAACACTGATAAATTATTTACTAAATACAGTATAGTGTAATTTTCGACTTATTGTCGAACGTTACTGGAGAACACTCGGAACTATATAGTATAGACCAGGGGTCTCAATGGACCAAAGTATGTATCATAAGAAGTACCAGGAACAAGGATGTTTTGTATTTTGGAATAAATTTTATGAATGTACTAGTACCAAACGTAGAAAGTAGAACAGTAATAACGCTGATTCTCGTTTCGGAATAAAGGGGAATGAGTCGTGGGCAAAGTATGTATACTTTTTTATCCAAGCAGTTATACTAAGTACGTATTGTTTAAAAAACAAGAATGTTCCCGCTTCCTTATTCAGTGCTAAGAACTTACGTAAGTTCGTGTCCCCATTGTTTTCCTAATGCACACACGCCGTGTTCTGTTTGTCTTATTTTACGTTTGCATTTGACTACGACTGGAAAGTTTCTATTTAAATTGTATAACGTACTAGTCTAGGTTTACAATCTATTTACTAACAGTTAATTCCCGATTTGAACGTCTATAACATATATTTAAAACGATATTAAAGATAGTCTATGTTACTCAGAAAAGTAGTTTTCTTATGGTGGAAAAATTTTAAGTAATCGGTTGGGTAGTTTTAAACAAAACCGTTTTTAAAGAAAATATATTGTGCCTCCAATATTGAACTCATTTATGCTGTTAATAATCCTTATCCTTTCCTTATCCTTACATAATATAAAACAATAACGCTTTTTTATGTTTGTCCCTATATATACTTAAATCTTTAAAACTACGCAACGGATTTTGATACGGTTATTTTTAATAGATAGAGTGATTCATAAGGACGGTTTTCATGTATTATACATTCAAATGATGCAAAAGCTGCGAACGTTGTATATACAAACATATTTTTGTAGTAAATTATTATTTAGTATCAGCATTATACCGATTTGCACCTGTGCGAAGCCGGGGCGGGTCGCTAGTTACATAATATAATATTGTATACCATGTTCACACTAACCATTTTTTGAGGTTAATATTTACATTAATTATTCTAATTTGTAAACTATTAATTATAGCATTAATATAATTACACATTCAACACACATAATGTACAATAATGAAAAATACACATACATTTGTTGTATCCATTGTTTCCATTGTTTATTTTTACAAACACTTTCATGCATGCATTTTGTGGCATTGACGTGCTATCAATGCGTTCACTGACCTAATAAATGTGGCCGTTATATGAAATATTCTTAGCAATACATTAACTGCTTCAAAAAGAATAAAAATATCACAAATATTTAATTTGCATTTATTTAAATATTTATAATATTTTTATGTACACTATTTTATGTACTACGAGCGACTTCGTTCACGTGGAATTAAATAAAATCCTATGTTACTCGAGGGTAATATAGCTTTCTAATGGTGAAAGAATTGTTGATATCGGCTCAGTAGTTCTTGAGTTATTTCAATTCATACAAAAATACAAAGTTTCTCTCTTTATAAGATTAGTATAGATATAGATGTAAATGAGATGTGATATTAACCTGCATTCACACGGAAGCTTTTTTAACGCTTTCATCATTAGAAACATTGTAATATCAACCTTGTTCCGTTCGCTCAGCGCTGAAATTGCAATGCAGCGGGATCTTTAAAAGCGCCTCCGTGTACAGATACATGGAAATGCATTTGTTCTATCTCAACGCTTTTTTATCGCGCGTTAAAAAATCGCTCGTGTGAATACGGGCTTAGAGATTATGTATACCATTTATAGTTAAGTTTATTAATTCAAAGATACTCTCAGTATTACAAAATGCCACTAAGTGTAGATTAGCGTAGATAGCATCTCAATTCAAAAGGTTTCTTTTAGTGATAAATTAAGCATATCACGGCCGAATTTTCAAACGCCATTCAAATTTAAGAGTTGTTTAGAGTTAAGTGGTGTCAAAATTAAACGAGATCGAGGTATTTTGAGCTTAAGCGTGAACGTAACATGTAAGATGCTCTTAAATATTTGAGTTGCGTTTGAAAATTTGGCCGTAATTGTAGTGAGTACTATAAATGTTCATTGTTACAGTACTCAAAAACATAGACAGTAGCAATTTGTGTGAGCAAATAGAAAACGAATTAAATGCCAGGACTATATTTGCAGGAGGTTTAAAAGGACGTCCTCGGACGCCAACTGGTGTCCTAAATAATATTTGAACAGAGGGGAATATTTAAATGTCATGTTTGTACTGAAAAAGGCATTATAGATATCAAATTGTCAAAGTGAACATAGCCACCTATATAATCTATAGCTATACTAATATTAATAAGAGAAAATTATTGTATTTTTGTATGTATTGATATAACTCAAAAACTGTTGGGTCGATTTGAACAAATCATTCATCGTTAAAAATCTACACTATTCCCTAGAAACGTAGGCTATATTTTTTAAAACAAGCTTATTTATGCCACATATATCATGCACTAAGCTTTAAATGTAAGGATGAAACAATTTTTGTATCTTGTGAAGCATACTGAGTTCAACCCAATTACAATTCGGTACGATTTCAAGAACTAAACAGTATTGCAAACGATTCCTACAAGTACTGAAATTCATTTATTTAATTAGTTAGCGTGTTACTTATAGCGTAGTCGGGAACAGAAACAGAATGGAATTGCATTTTGTACGTTAATGGAACCTTTCTAGAATTTATTGAAACTTTACACTAACTTCTGAAAAATAGTATAGAGAAAATAACTTGTTGCTCGTATCACAAAACTTGTCATCCGTCAAAATTGAGCGAACGGCTCAATTTTTTGTAATATACTCGTATAATAGAAAAATACACAGTTTGTTAACCAATTACATTACTAGTCAATTACACAAATTAGTTAATGAAAACTGGTCCCGGTACCTAGGAACACGTTCCACGTGAGCAGATGCTCATATCACAAAACTCGTCCCTCGTAGCTCCATTTTCGTAGCTCGTAGCACAATTTTTGTCATAACGCGAAATTGGAAATTAGTTAATGAAAACTGGTCCCCAGTACTCAAGAACAGGTTCCGCATCGATATTTCACTTGTAGCTCATATCACAAAACTCGTCGCTCGTAGCTCCATTTTCGTAGATCATAGCTCAATTTTTGGTTAGGATCCCGCCAATTGATTTTTCTTATTTCTTTTTTACTTTGTATTATATTTTCAAAACGGGGTGTGTGGTTAATATTTTTTTAATATAATAATTATTAAAAAGATACAGAAATTTCTATTTTTTTTATTGTAATAATGTATGGATTTTAAGATTTATGTATACACGTAGAATACATTTTGCATAAAGCTTTTGTGGAAACATGTGTGCTCTCTAGGCAACAATATTGATATTATGATTTAATATTAATATATGCAAGCAGTTTGTTGGATTACTGTACATATATCTATATATATTACATATATATTTGATATTTAAACTATAACATTAGTTACACGACTGTTCCACTAATTTCTTGGTTTCTTTTAATTAAACATTTTCTTTAACTCAATTAAATTCAAAAGCAACATTAATTTTCAATTACTTAACAAGAAAAACTCTTTCTTCGATATGTTTTCATTTTCCTTAAGCGCGAAATCGCTTAAATTCCAAAGAAAACAAGATACAACGTACCTATATAAACTCAAAGATGGGAGAATGGAAGCGACTGAAGAAAAGAAATCTGTCTATTTTTTTTTATTTCTCCAACGCCGCAGCCTTAATATTTCCGTTGCTCACTGTAGTTTTTTTCGTCGTATCTTTCCACTGCAAAGCGTACACGTGTTTTTTGTTATTGTCAAGTATTTTTAAAAGTGTAAAGTATTAAAAGAGGGTTTCCACGGAGCGTGTTTAGAACGGCCTCGGACAATCTACAATAGATCAATCTAACGAATCGGGGTGTCCGACAGACTGTCGTCTAGTATATGCTAACTTACTTTGTTTCCACGGGACGTCATAGATTTCCATCTATGTATGTCGTCAAATCTGTCTATTTGGAAGGAAGTCAATACATCTAGTTCCCATTCTTGATCCTGTAATGTATTTTAAACAGAAGTGACCGGTCCTTAGCAACATCGACCTTTATTAACGAGCTGATATTACTCCTTAAATTAAAAGTGGAGCAAAAATTTTCCTTTGTAATTTTAATTTTATGATGAAATATTTAACACATATAAAATTGAGTTTATCACATTAATTCTCGCGTGGCGTGTTTCTCATTATAATATTACATTTTGTATTCATTCAATATTCTCTCACTGATGAAACAAAACTGATTAATCAAGTCGAATCAAAGTTGCAAAATGTCAAACAATATACTTGAAAATAATTAATTAATAAAATATTTTATGTCGCACTCAGAGCCATTAATTGGTCATAAAGGGATTACTTAATAAGCTACTATTACTAGCTGTCGTTCGGACTAAATAAAAATAGTATGCGTTTGTATTCTTCCAGAGTATGTGCTACATCTGAGCAAAATTTCACCTAGAGTCCTAGATCAATGCAATAAATTGTCGCTGATTGTCGATAACCAAACAGAAAACAGATGGAAGAACCCTTTGAATTCAAAAAAACCTTTGTAACCTAATGTAATCAGAATCGAACTAAGCAGAGTTTTACAAATGTAAAATATAAAAGCCCTTGTTCCATCGCGATGAAGGGAAGAGGCGCAGAGAAAATTAATGGCGGGGCCCTGCTCTAGAATACGCACAAGTCGTTACAGATTTAAACCGCTATTATTCTTTTTTTATCTGTTGTTACAAATGATAGAAAAACATATCAAAATAACAAAATAATAAATTTAATAATATGAGTTACTAAACATAATAACCACCTGCCTTAACTAATTATTGTAGATTTTATTTAGATATTCACAGTATTTTTTTTTAATTAAACTTGTATTTTTAATTACAATGGAATAATTATTTCAATGTGTGAAAAAAATGTGAACGAAAATCATTAATTTAATAAATATAATAATAAAATTATTATTCTGACAATTATAAAAAAAAATATTAATTAATTACATAGTACTTCAACGTATACATAAAATATTTTACTGATAAATATTATTTTGAACGAAAAACAATTTGGTAAATAACTTGAACGTAATTAGGGCACGTTATCGTCCTAACATGGCCGTCCCTCGTAAATTCTTACCAGAGCGGTTGATGAGAAAAAAATTACACTTGATTGGTACAAATTGATGCATATTACTTTATGGAGACTTTTATTTTCAAATTAACATGTTGAAATTTAATTTATTTGTTCGAAATATATACACACTAGCGTTTCTCCGTAACTCCATCTGCACGGAAAGTAAAACCATAGTTTGGAAGAAGACATAAGTTACTATTATATGTTCTAAATCTAAACCACAATTCACCAAGACCTTCAAACAAACATGCGACCATCCATCAATTGTAACTTTATAATATTATGGAAAACATCGTGAAGCAACTTGCACATATCGGCGAAGAAATTCGAAGATATGTGTATTCACGCATAATACGGACTAGTCGTGGAGTTGCAGAAAATGGAATGGAATGGAACTACTGTTAAGATTACAGGAGTATTTAGTTGTAACATATATTCTGCAATAAACTTATTATAATGGGTTATGTATATTATGATTATTATCTTCGCTACCTTACTATGTTGTGAGTTACGAGAGTAAGGAATAGCTTCCTTTGTCATAAGTAAGTGACATCTTTGATTTAATTTACTGCAGCCATTGTTATTCACACAAATGTGCGAACGCTTCACATATTCATAGCTAAATTAATTTCGTTGCAAGTTATGAAATTATCCGTCGCTAATAATCCGGACCCAATATTTGATCTCGAATTTTGTCTATCTATACTAATATTATAAAGAGAGAAACTATGTATTTTTGTATATATTGAAATAACTCAAGAACTAGTGGGCCGATTACAAAAGTTCTTTCACCATTAGAAAGCTACTTTATTCCAGACTAACAAAGGCTATGTTATTTAATATCACGCGGACGAAGTCGCGCACAACAGCTAGTCTATGAGATTACCTAATAAAGTTTTTAATACATTCATTCTAGTAAATAGAAAAAATCATATCAAACTCAAGGTAGTGTAGTGTATTGGCTATGGTCAGTGTTGTCTCTGGGTGTCCCGAGCATCACGCCATGTTGACAGTCGCATCAGACGTCACTTTGTAAAAGATGCGGTGCGCGTGTTGGATACGATATCTACGCAGTGTAGTGTAGTAGTTGAGCCACAATATACCCCATGAAATGGAAGGTTACAATTAGATCATTGGGTTCTTCATGTTTCTCTTCAATTGAAAATAGAAAAGTATACAAATCTATCCAACAATAAAGACGCAAATAATAATTTTAATTATTTTGTTCGCTCAACACAATTCTTGGGCGTAAAAAATAACTGTATATTAATTCATAATGACAATCCACTATCCTTATCGGAAAACGCTTCATGATTCGAATGTTCCAGAACAATCCTGTTGACAAACAAGTCAGTTTGCATGTTTATCGAGCCGCTGACCTACAAGTGTAGACGACGCGGCGCCTTACATTCTATTATTAACGTTACATTTGAAAACTTCTATTTTAACCAAGATTTTATTGATTTATAAACTGGCATACGAAACAGTAACATTAGTAAGATTTATCTTGAAAATTATCTGAACATAATAACTTTTTGTTTGTTCATTTAATTATCATATCATTTAATTATATGTATATCAAAACTTTCTTTTAAATTTGAAAGTGTTGCATCTGATAATAAATTTCACGGCATATAGAATATTAAGTGATTAAATAGAAGGTAGATTCATATTACTTGTGTGAAATTGTTTTATAAATAAATCAGAGTCCACCCGTTAACCCCATTATCGTACCAATGTGTTTTTCGATTTTTATATGTACATATTTACTCGACGCTCTTATGGTGAAGTAAAACATCGTGATGCAACCTGCACACGACGAAAAATTCAAAGATATGAAGTCACGCAAAATACGCGCTGGTCGTGGACTTGCGGAAAATGGAGTCCATCATGGGTCGAACCACACCACGCACCCGTTAACCCCGCCTTTATGATGTCCCTTACAGAAAGTATTGTATTTTTGTTTACAATTCAATAACTACTGAGACAACTTCAAAATTTTTTCAATCATTTGGAAACTACATTATCATCATAGTCCATTGGCAAACTTTAACAAAGATTCTTTAAGATTCGTTTCTATATTCGGCTCTATGTATCAGTATATTACATTGAGACAATGTTAGGAATAGACATCGAAATTCGTTTGAAGATATTTCTTTGGCCGTCAACGTACATCCCTCGGGTTAGGCGTAACCGCGCCGTTATGAATTATTCCTAAACAAATAGCTCGCAGAGCGTGATACGCTTTGAGTTATTCAACTCATTTGATATCATTGTTTTATAAGATTTATATATCTTTTTGTTCTAGACGGATTCGTGTTTTACTTGATACTATTGTGCAAAGATATAAAGTACTGAATAAATGAACACTACATAGTATAAAACAAAGCCGCTTTCTTTGTCCCTATATGTAAGCTTAAATCTTTAAGACTACGCAAAGGATTTTGATGCGGTTTTTAATAGATAGAGAGATTTATGAGGAAGGTTTATATGTATAACTAGAGATCCGCCCTGGCTTCGCACGGGTGCAATTATTAGTATGGCTGTTAATACGTTCATAGTGTTTCTATAGTGTATTTAGTATCAGCATTGCATTGCGAAGCCGGACGGGTCGCTATCTTTATAAAAAGTCACCTTTGTTTAAATTTTTACGTCTTATAGTTATGTTTTTGAAGTGCGATCTTTTGCCAGTATTGAGCCATCATAATATCTCTGTACTTATTGCAAACCACGTGGAGTCGAAGCATCAGGTTTTCGTAGAAATCTATCATTAGTTATTTCAGTCATCATTCCCTTGTCACCCACTAAACTCTACCTACGAATAAGAGAACTTCTATCGGTGCATCCCACGTTTAAAGTTCTTCTTGTCTCATGCTATTCCCTTTAAAATGTATCTATGACTAATGCTGCCCTCAGACTTTTTGGTAATCTTATTTCATAAAATGAAAAATGTAAAAGTAGTAAGACATAATCTATCTCTTCTTTGTATTTTAATATCTCTCAGAGAGCACTAAATTCTCGTTTGAAAAGGATTATTACACAAAGATATTCGCAGTATTATCTCGCGGAGTTCTGCGGGAAATAAATCGAAAATCTATGGAAGCAATATTAACTTCTGATTCATTGTTTTATCTCAATGACTTC
>QDHC01006066.1:243891-254843 GCA_013186455.1 Papilio dardanus tibullus
CCAGTGCCTATACGATGCTACTAATATATAGTTTGTATAGAAGGGATCGAACCTTCGAAGGCATGCGTTATTAGTTAGCCATTTTCATAAAACAATCCGAAGGAAAGGGAATATTTATGTATTATGTAAATATATTCTTGGATTTTAGTGTTGTAATAAATCCAAGAAAGCACCGGATTGACCAGAAAACCTTCAAGGATGACCGTAAAAAAGACGAATAGTTTAATAAAAGTGACCCATTGCTTTTTATATTATATCTGTAGTCTACAAAGTTCTTGACCTATATTTGAGACAGAATCAAACCGATAAAAGTATTTGACATTGATAAAATTTGAAAAACTTTCATATTTATAACTAGACAATGCCAAATGAAAACTTAGAATATAATAAAATCATATTCAAAACTGGAGTGCAGTAAGTTAAAACAACAAAAGTTAGTTAAGTTAAAACTGCATATTTATAGAAAGGTATGGATACTTCATATGTAAAACACTGACTGGAAGAACCCATAGTCTAACCAACAAGATTTTTTCTTAATTGGTCTAATATTTTTTTAAACATTTTCTCTTTATAATAGTATAGATTTCATGTATCTATTACTATTATTACTTGTGGGGGCAAAGGGTGATGTCGGATTCAAGGAATACACTCTGCACTTCTCAATCACATTATTAGTTCAGATACATGGTTCATGGCCCATTTACAATACAAACAATACTTTAGTGACGATCTCTAAATTCTGATTGATAGACTTCATCAAAGATAGACTAGATTAAAGTCAATACTCATCGAACACTCTTCTTGAATTTATAACTAATTCTTCTTTTTGCGACATATATTTAAGTTCATTGTAACTACTACTCGTATATGTATAATGCATACAACATTAAAATTCAAATTCCAAGTTGGCAAGTTAAGATCCAGTACTTACTAAGTAACATTAAGTTGGGGTATTATGTGACACGAAATATTCTACACGGTATAGCAATATTTTAGTTTAAGTGTCGTTAAATAATGTGAGAAGCCTTTATAAAGGTTTATTACAGAACGTTCCATTGTCTAACAAAACTTTTATCCCTACTTATACTTAGTACTTAAGTTGTAAGTAAAAGTACGTACTTACGAGTATATCACTCGTAGGTTTTAGTCGTTATAAGAAAACTTTCAACATTTTTTTACGTGAAAGTCTAAGGTTATTATTGTATGGAACATTCCTTGTGTGAATTTTCTTTTTAACAAAGGGGTTGCTGACGAAGTTACGTAAATGTTTTGATCTCTAAGAAAATAAAGCCGGTTACAGACGCTCACTTCTAACTGTACAATACGACTGTGCAGTTAAAACTGACGTGTATAGGCAAAACTGAGAAAACAGTTCGACTGTTCTTTTCAAATTGACGTATATACGTCAGTTTTAGCTGCACAGTTTAAAAACTAAAGATCTGTAGCTTGCTTTAACACATTACAATGTCATAGAGTCGCCTACATATGACATTGCGTAAGTGACTTAGGCACTAAAATCGCTAATGTATGTTCAAAACCTTGTTAGCGAAGAACATAAAATAATATTTTATTACTCCATATGTTGCACCTACTGATCGTTTTCTTGTATATTTATACGAGAAACAAGTTGTTATCCTTAAAAATAAACAAATAACAAAAATACCCAAACGTTTGTTCTGGAATGTCTATTGCCTAATGTTACATAACTAAAGGTTTAGTGGTACTTACACGATCCCTTTTCCTTAACGCTTTCTCTTTTAACGGACACAAATTTCGGGTGAATTTTCAGAGAGTTGAAATATTTTTTCCTGTAAATGTTATATTTATTGCGTGGCCCTCTACCTTCAAAATAAAATAAGATTTGTTTTTTAAATCTTTGTAATTAAACTGAATTTCTTTCTTAATTAATAAAGATAATGAAATAAGCTTGTCTTAGACATGTTATTAAAGATCGTTTTTTCTTTCAACGACTTTCAAACTTATTTTAATTATAAATATATTTTAATAAGAAAAAACTTTAACAAATATGTAATTACTTCAAGTCGTAACCAATAATATCAAAATAAACCTAAATTTATCTTTAAGTAAATAAATGATAAAGTTTTCGGTAAAAAAGAAACAAGAGAATCTGACTTAATAAAATAATGAATAGCAAAACATTTCGCTGTTCTCCGAAACGTAACAACAACGACTATTATAAATGGGTCAAAAAAGCCAGTCGGTGATTTAGTTAAGTGTTCCTTTATATTTCGCTGTAGAGCTATTTGTGTTATACGAATTAAGGGACTATTTATTTTAATTCCAATTGAGTAATTAACAAATAACTACCTGGGTGACAGGATGATCCGAAGTGGGCCTTGATCTCCGACAAGGAATGTCTCCATACTTTGCGATCCCGCGCCATCTCGACTCTACTCGTCGTCATAGTTCATTGTTGTAGTTCATTGTCTCTTTCCATTTTAAGCTTGTATACTTAAACTCAAGTTAAAATCAAGTTATTTAATTAATGTTTCTGTGATATTGAATATGATTGTAACTTTGAGGGATATCGAATTTTCTTAATGTTAAGTTCATCAACCTTCTATGCTAACGACCTTTATTCATAGTACAAAGAACGACGCCGTACAAAACTACTAAGTGTTCAGTAAAGATTGAGGTATTTATACTCTTTGCTGGCATACTGGCCACTGAGACATTTGCCTTTTAGGAATGAGAAAAAGATAGGTGAAAAAACAGTTGAGAATCGCGCGGGATGTCGAAGAGTTATAATATGTAGTCACGTAAAGTTATTTTGTTTATTTTAAATATGTATAAAGTTTAAGATTAAAGTATTGTATGTGATGAGAGATAAATGTATATAAACTCGTGCTGCCGTTTCAATGATGTACACTAAGTAAAATGAATCATACACGATGAATATTAATAATTATCTATTATTAAAATGATTGGATTGTATTGTAAATGAACGTATTATTTTTTTCTTCTCAAGAATACTTTTAAGTTAATGTTCTGCATTTTATGGTATTGTTACTTATTGTTTTTTATTGTGATATATGAAAATATAGCATCTTTTTTATAGAGACAATGAAAATATTGTCTTTCAATGCTAGTCCTTTCTTAAAAATGTATTTAAATGTATATTTCTTTTGTGGTTTAAAAATATCTTGAATTTGAAATGTTTCAGGGTTTTCAAAAACAAAACACTTTCACACAAAGTTTTTAATTAAATTCCACAACACAAGTTCACCTATATGAGTTTGTAGGCTGCCCGAACACTAGCACTTATGAATATTTATTGACAGCAACTACGTACAAAGTTACCAAAGTCTTTGTAGGTAGCCTAACGTGACTTAGATATGTGTCTAGGTATTCCTAGAAGAGTAACATGTTAGTAACAGCTTTCAAATATAAGGGCCCTTACACACTAACAGTGGCTAGTAATTATTGCGGTTGATGGTGCTGTATCGTCACGCTGTTCTACGAAATACGTATAGTGATATTGATGGGCATCATTGTTCCTAGTAATTATACGGCCGAATTTACACTATTTCTAATGCCTTGGCTTTATTAGACCGAGTTCGCGATAAAAATGGACTTACAGAAGCGAATCTTCGTTTTCATCGCGAACCTATTCCAAGAAGCCAAGGCATTATAAATAATCTTTAGGTGTTTTTTTTAAAGTTCACAGCACAAGATAGACATTATCAGTGCTTAAATTTTGTGCTTAATTTATATTTATTACACGTTAATCGTGTATTTCAAAAACATCTCACCAAATCATTATCTCTGTTTAAAAGTTTATGTTGTACACATGTTTCGGCAATGGTAACTCGTGGGAATAGACATTAAATACAAATGGATTATAAGCTTCACAACTTGACATGACAATAATTAACGTTGTCAACCCTGTAATTAAAATACCCTCATCCTACATTCTAATCCTATTCAACAAGTAACCTATGCTTAGGATTATACAAATAATAGCAAGGGGATATATTATTAAATTGACTCAAGGGTTTTTTACATATCTATGTTTGTATGAATGTTAACTCCATTATGATATTAACTTACTTCAATTTAAACTGATATAAAGATCACAATAACAATTAAAATTACCATTCATATGTACTAACAATAACTACTGGGTCGATTTCAATATCTCTTGAAAGCTGTATTTATTCCAGATAGTAGATTTATACTTTTTAATTCCGCGCTTATGAAGTCGCAAGCAGTAACTTTTTTTTTGTTGTTTAATTTTTGTTTTCCCTCCGACAGATATTAACTAAAACAATTTATTGATTGTTCTTTCGAATACAGTTTAATTAGGTCTTTAGTTTGATCTAGTTTTTTTATATCATAAAAATGGCAAACGAGCAAGCGGCCACCTGGATTCCCTGAAGTAGCGAAGCGACCGCTGCCCATAGACATCTGCAATTGCAAATGCGTTGCTTATTGCCTAGTTAAGTTATAACATTTAGATATAATAGGTTGAAAAAGAATTAAAAAACATATAATTATCTTTATTACTATAGATTCGGAGTAGCGTTAAAAATATTTAACAAAACGTTCGATCGATTACTTACGATACAATAAGTACGGGATATAACGAATGTAGGCTACCATGAAATTGAAACTTAACTGAATTCCGTTGCAATTTGTGCTGCTAAAATTTCAACCTATTTCCCCGAACATTGATTAATAATCAAGCAACAACTACTGGAGTTTATAAAGTTTCCGAATGTAATTTAAAGCTTAAGCTTAACAAAAATGAATTTAACATTCAATTTTCTTAATATTTCCCCCGTTTTGTTTTTAATTATCAAAGAAATGGAATGTTTCATTAATAGGCTCATTAAAATCTTAATTTTAAATATTTCAGGTGGTTCGCTTATTATATTTAAGTATGTGTAGGTTTATTAAAGTTTGTGTAGGTAAATATAAAACGTCCCTTCAACGAAGTATTATTAGACAAAAGTTCACATCCAAGCCAACCAAAAAATATAGACAAAAACATTGTTTTACTCTGTGTGTAGGAACAAAAGTAAAGATGGACAAAAGACGAATATCAAGCGGCCACGACAATTTATTTCCTGGCAATTTCTCACACAGATCGACACAGCCTTTGTGAATTTAAAGTCTTTAATTAAGCGAAATAGTCCGACGTAAGATTTTTTTCAACAAACAAAAGCTCTCAGAATTTATATATTTTTTAATGAAAACAATTTTCCATTTGAATGTAATACTTAATCAGATTTCACCGTAGATTACTGCTACCGAAACACGTGTAGAAAATCATTTATTGTCCTTATCATTCACATTGAAAGAAACAAAGATGGTAATATATTTTAATACAAGTGCCTTTGAAGCGAAACAATATTATAATGCTTTCGTAATTACCAACGGATTTACGCCCACTAAAATCTTAAAATATTTTCTCATTACGCCTTGTTTTGGATTATGTACAATTAAATCATACACCCACGTTTCCTAGGAGATCGAGTTATTTAATTATTTACATCCATATTTATCTCAATCCTAAAATCTTACATCTTACGACGTACATTCGACCTAGGAAAATTGAAAAGTGAAATAAGTTTACTGTCTTTGATACCCTAGGATATGCAAACTGAACTAGCTCTTGGAACATATAGTGAGTTATTTCAATTTCCTGTGAATAATGGCATCCAAGTATCAAAGAGAAATAAGGACTAGGAAAAAAACAAGATAGGATATAGAAGTTTATTTAAAATGTAAACAAATAAATAACTATTGGTTGTGTTTTATTCAAACGGTGATAAAAAGATAATAATTAACATTTATTTTCCCTTCGCCTAAAACCGACAGTAAAATTGTATCTGTGTGCACATCTGGAGGCTGTTCGTACGTGACAGACCACGACATACCTGAAAATAATTGGATGGGACAATTTGGTTCACAAGTCGTCAATCTATATCGACTATTTCTTGTATGAATAATGTGTAATCAAAACTAATTGAATTAATTTAATTGAATGCAATTTAGTATGTAATATAATATACTATTTATTGTAAAAACGCATATAAAGGCGTAATCTCGCAAGGCTTGCTTGGTAACTAACTTCGCGTAAGACTTCTACCACATTAAATTGAAAAAATCAACAATAAGTAGCCTATGTGTTGTTCCACACTATGGTTTTATACCTTTATCTAAATTTCCCTTCTAACAAACATCCATTTATCTAAGCACTCGCATTTATAATATTACTAATAAAATATTTACAAGTGTTTTGCCAGTTTTAGTCAGTTACTCGTAAGTTATTTTCTAAAAGTATCAAATCACTTCTAGGCTACCTTTTACGACTTTATAGAAGACTATATAATAGACTCTTTAAAACTTTCCCGACAATTGCGAAATCTATTTTCTGCCGTTTTACTACACTTCTCGATTGATATAAAAAATGAAAGCATTACAAATAAAAATTACGTGAATAAATCCGATACGAATAATTTACTTTATTAAAAGCGGAATATAAATTTGGTGAATCGGGAAAGAATTCGAGGGAAGATGAATCGGGTTATACTCGGCCTTTCCAAATAAAATGTGAACATTTTACGTAGAATTTATGAAAAGGCCGCATCAATGAGGCGTGAATACAATTAGTTTAGAAAAAGGAAATCCAATATATTGTATCTGATCAATAAATCTATATCTATATAGATTTCAACCAATATTTCTTAATATACTCGTAATGTTTCAAATCGAATGTTATTAATTAGGTTTGCAAATAGTGACAAACTTGTTTCTAATAGAAACGAAGCCTTACTCATATACGGAAATAAAACATTATACTACTCTCTAAATCTTGGTATTTAAATAACTTATAATCTAGGTATTTTAAAAACTAGATACTTTTCCTTTATTCAAGTAAGTTATTTACATAAATAACCTTAATACAATCTTAAGACATACAAATATGTATCCCAAAAGGTTTTTACGTAATAAAGTTGTTAATTTATTAATCCATCCTCTGTGCCCTTTTTAAAAGTATAATTATTTCAAAAACATCGTATTTACTGAGTTGATCAGTCCACTCGACTTAGTCACCTCGCAGGTGTCATTGTGGGTCTGACAGGTGATGAGGGTTGGGACCCTCATGAGAATTAAAAAAATAAAAATGTTTTAATCACAACAACTGATTTCAATTAATGTGAAGTTCAATTTATTTTGTGAATTGTTTTATTTTATTTTTATATCGTACCTGAATTACAAAGACTGATTGTGAAGTTACTACAATTAGATGTGAACTGGTGAACTCTAGCGTGTAAACTTAGTGTAAATATCTTATATATAATCTATACTAAGCGATGACGTCACTGGCCACGTCTATGAGGGTAGATACAATAATATAATGACAGGACAATACTTTAAATTGTGCAAAGAATATTTCAAAATAATAACTTAGTTTTATATACCTACTTCATTTGATAAAATCTTTTTAAGAGTGAAAAACTTGTACAAATAAAAAGATACTTCAGTCCGAATACACTCGTAGGATAAGCTTCCTGTTTCTTGAAATCAACGGCAACTTTAAGGCAATGCATGTGCTCGCTTTTGAACAGAGCTCGGAGACTCGCCTTTATCTGTAACGAAGTTATTCACTCAAACATTTCTTGCTTTTTACTCGTATATCTTACACGTATACTTTGACTAAAGTAACTTTTTTTCACTTATAAATCTACAATTTTATACTAAGATTTTATAAAACAAGAGAAGGCGGAAAAGAAATTTACCGAAAGTACATGCCCTACAAAGTGATTTGATAGCGAACATCAAAAACATATGGAACTGACAATGACTTTCGATATGACTCATCGAATGTCATTGTCAGTGTCATACATTTTTGTCGATTCCATGAGCGATATCGCTAATCGAAAAGTACTTCGGATAACCTGATAAGTTAAAAATATGTAAAAAAGAATACAAGAAAAATAATACAGCTTAGTAGAATGTCGGAAAGAAAAAACTGAGGCATATTTTCACCTTGCAAATGGGAAGTCTCCGAGCCACTAGAAGACGTCCTCGAGACAACGAGCTAACACAAAAATGGGTCATACTAATGCACGTGCTATTGTAGTTTTATTCTCTCAAAGCCCTTGAACTACTAACGTTTTAAATATAATTCTCTAAATTGAAATCTCACTGTTGTGAATTTTCATTACTCCCATTGTAATACAATATTATTTCCAAAAGAGTAAAAATACAATTCTATATAGTTTAATTGGTCGAAAATATTCACAATTACGTGTTGCTCGTAACTACGTCCGCGAGGTATAAAAACATATTATAGTATAGCTTCCCAACAGTGATAGAATTTTTCTAAATCGGTCAGTTTTATTTTTAATTTTGCAAACGTGTGTATTTCCACTAATGTCAAACGTGGCTTCAGATTTGTTAAGGAAAGCACAAAGAGTGAAATAGTCGAGACCAGCACTTGTATAAAGGAACGAGAAAGAATCAAGTCTTCCGACGTCGACGTCACAAAGCTTTGACGAAGCGAAACCAAGTTAGGCTTATTTCATTTTAAGTCTTCTTTTTCACTGGCTTTTGTTTTGAGCGCAGATGTTGAACGACGCATTTAACTGCGACAAATTTAAATGCTAATGACATACATTCATTAATATTTAGTTCAAAAACAAAAGAAAAACATACTATCTGAAGGAAACATTAAGCTTCCACAGGTAATGGATGTCTCAAAGTCAATACCGTCTTTACTACTTTACAGCGTTACTAAGCGTTAAAAGGTGACTAAAGAGCTAGTATAAATAAGTATATTATAACACAAAAAATCATTTATAAATGCTCGCAATTTTTTTTATCTGCTAGATAATAACAAAAAAATATAAGAGGTATTCCTAAATATGGATGAATATGAATAAATGATGATACTTAAGCACTACTAATAAAATCTTATAATACTTTCGAGTCAAATATTAATTATTTATGAAAATTACTTTTTAAATATAATAATCTTATAGTATACTCAGATTTCAAGATGGCGTCGTAAATGTTTTAAATTCCTTTCGTGATTTTTCTTCCTTAGTACTTTTATCTCCCTCGGGTTAACCCCGATCGTAAACCGGCGATATGAATTATTCGCAAACCAAGTGCGTGATATCATTCCGAGCGTTGAACTTGTTATATCATTGTTCTCGAAGATTAATGTTTGTTATTGTTATATAAGGCCCTTCGTAAACAAGGTTACGCCAATCTGCACTTTTAGTCTCAAGCAGCTTATCTGTTTGTAAATTGTATAAATTTTATAATTAACTTTTGTATGACTTAAAAAATGATAATAAGAGTTATTGTCAAGGGACCAAATTAATTTTGACTCGATATAAATCAGGTCTCTAAAATTATTTTTATTTTTATAGATTTTGTTAAATTCTTTTAAACATAAATTGTTTTATTAGTAAATAAAACGGCTGCATTCACGTTATTAAGATCCGGTAACTGTTACCAACTGGTTAAACTAGTCTAATAGTCTCTCACGGAAGTTTTAAAACAAAACACTTTGATTAATCATAGTCTAGACTAGGTTTAAAGATATACGAAGTAAAATATTGTAATCATAGTATGGATGTAAATATTCGTTTAAAGTCTTTTGTTTATTTTTAGATTTAGTTTAATTTATTGGAAGTAAACAAAAAGAATTGACATGGCCTCGGGCGACGGTCAACTGAAACCCATTAGTGCGTGCAAACATTCTCTGTATCTTTCAGCCGAGGGTCACGTTTCACAAAGTGCTTTATATTTTGTAATATTTATTCTATTAATATTTCATTCATATTTGTACTCAAGTATATTTGAACCTTTTTATTTGAATTTCGAATATTAAAATCAATGCGAGATGATTCGTAAACTTTGAAGTATTCGTCCAATCGCTGGTGAACAAGAAGAACCAAGGAGTTTTTATAACACCAAAACTCTTATAATTATCACATTATACTTTAATTAATGTTATTAAGAGTTTAAAATAGATTAAAATATGCAGGGTTCTTAAAACTAAATGTAAGTACAAAATGAAAACGGTACCTACTCGTAGAATACTGAGGATATCTTTGAAGAATTATACTCTTTAAGTGTCTAATAAAACCCGTCTTGGTATTTTGCATTACTGCAACGAGCTATTCCTGAGTAAATGGATGTAGCTTTCGCCTATAAGATTTCGTTTTAAGAGGTCGTATTTAACACAGGTGACGTTATGAATATTACTGTGCAATTTACTTGATATGAAATTCGTAATATTTGTTTCGAGACAATGACTTCAAATCTTACAGGGTTAAACGTGTAGTGGTGCTACGTTATCGCGTAGGAGAGCTACGTTACCGTGTAGCAGGTCTACGCAATCGGGTAGATAAACTACGTCAACGCGTAGCACTATCGTAAAGCGCGTAGCGGTGCTACGTAATCGCGTAGAAGAAATTCGTCATCGCGTAGCACTGTAGTAAAATGCGTAGTGGTGCTACGTAACCACGTAGTAGTGCTACGTTAATGCGAACTTTTACTTAAATCAGTTTTAAACAAAACTTTTGTTAGATTTAATTAATAGCGACATAACTTCAAAGTAACTGGTTTAAGAACGTTCTCTTCGAACGAATTTAAAGTGAAGTTATCTTGTTAAATGACTTAACTTTAACCGGTATTCCGATTTTCACTTAATATAACTTTCAAATAATAGCTAGAGATTTTATGTACTTAACGCGCACTTTCAATATGCTTATTTAAGAAGTTATATAAAGTTATGTAGTTTTATTACAATTTTAGGAACTCGTTTCTATAATATTTAGTTAATGTGTCCAATCGACCTGCCCTAGCTTCGCATAGGTCCAATGCTGATACTAAATACACTACAAAAATGCGAAAAAATGTAAGTATGAGTACCTTCCTCTGCGATCACTTTATCTATGAAAAAA
>QDHC01006078.1:0-41230 GCA_013186455.1 Papilio dardanus tibullus
AAAATGCATTGGGGATCCATTTAAAATACTACATTATGATTATTGTTAATATAACCCACAATACCAAACTCGTTATATGTATTTAATTTATATTGAGCTTTATATTAACTTGATGGATACTTAATTTGTTTTATACATTGAATAATATTCAAAACCAGAACTTTTCTTGAAATCGATCATCCCCTTTTCTACATGTGTCCTTATATGTTACAAGGACAGATATTATTCCCAAGTATCTTACCCTAAGGCTTCATTACACTAATGTCACGCAAAAAAACGGCCTTTCGCCGAAGCTAAATCTCCGTTGGATAATAATTAATATGTCTTTAATGACTAACATATGTAATTTTGCCCATGACACTAGTAGACACTATTGCTGTTTCTTTATCTTCTAAGAATATGAAAGGAATGATAAACCAGGGTCATTGCATTCGAAACCCACAGTAACTTTGTTCACATAGAGTTCCTCATTAAAGTCTTTTCTTTCAGAAAAAGCAAATGTTTTCACACACTGTCCATGACATATAAACTCCCTTGTTCCGGACATAAAGCGTTGTTCCTCATTGTTGTACCGCTATTGTTCTCCCAGTATTATTATATTAACAACGGAGTTATCTTTAAAACAAATATCTGCAATTAAATCGGACAATATAAAATGGACGCTCGTAATTTTATTTTTCATTTGATTGTATTACATTTATTTAAAAGTCCATTTAGCTGTGTTATATTAGGAGAGGAATATTTGCCTATTCGCTTACTTATTCAAATGAATAATTATTACCTCGCACTGCCGCCTTGTGGAACACTATCCTCAGCGGTATTTCCAAATGGTTATGAATTAGGGGCCTTCAAGAAAAGAGATTACTCCTTGCTCAAAGGCCGGCAACACATCTGTAGTTCCTCTGGCGTTGCAGATGTTCATGGGCGATGGACCAATTTATTTAGTTGATCTGCTGCTCGTTTGCCTCTTTCTCCTATAAAAAATTAAGAATATGAGATAATTTCAACAAGAATGTTTTCAAAATGTAAAAATTGTTCTCATAGTGTGGAAGGCATTAGGAAAGGCATATGTTCAGCTGACTGAAAAGCTGTTGATGTTCTCACTGTTAGCCTATATTCTTTTTTTTGCAGAATGATGATTCTGCGATGTGTTTCTTGTACAGGATACCACATGAGAAATCCCAAAGTGAAGAAATTAAAGTCTAAGTTGAGGTAAATCTTCTAGGCTACTATCTATATAGACCTATGATTTGTTTTTAAAGTAAAGCATGAAAATAGAGTGAATTAAAAGTTCCTAAAAATGCCAATCCTTTGCAACGGACGCAGCAATCACATTGCAATCTCACGCCAATCGATGTAAAAGCGTTTGCGAGATGACGTTGCGACATAACACCTCCAGTGTAGCGCATATTCGATTTCATAGCGTAAACTGGAATATTTTCCAGGAATAAGGTCATATTTATGCTTGCAAGTAATATGTATTAAATACAAAGTAAGAAAAACAGTGAAAGGAGCTTGCAGTACTTAAGGTAACTTTGTGGTGTGCTATGCCTGTGTTTTGTTGATCTATTTAATAAGAATATAATAACAAATGAAGGTAATATCCCTTCTTTTTTAAAGGGTGACTGATCGGATTTAGTGGAGGAGATTTTTTCTGTACATCCTTAACTTTGTCCATGAAAGGTAATCTGCAACCTTCTAAATTACTATAAATGTCTATAGTCAAAGGTCACTATGCTCACGGCCTACTCTTTGCGGACAACTGTCTGTCCTTATATTAAACACATGACAGCAGAGCATCAGTGGCTCAGGGGTTTTAGCTCTTGACTTGTAAACTGCAGGTCCCGAGTTCGAATCCCGGCATGTACCAATGTGTTTTTCGATTTTCGATTTTCATATGTGCATATTTACCCACACTCTTAGGTGAAGGAAAACATCGTGATGCAACCTGCCCATATCGGCGAAGAAATTCAAAGATATGTGTATTCACGCAAAATACGCGCAAGTCGTGGAGTTGCGGAAAATGGAGCCCATCATGGGTCAAAACCTTTAACCTTTAACCTTTTTAACACATAACAGCGTGACTTTATAAACTTCGAATGAGAAATACCCAAATGAAATAGTGAATTGACGTAGTGTCAGCCGATAGAGCCGATGGGGGACGGCACCGGATAATATTTTCCCCTTAGTTTCCGTCCTGCGTCGTATATCACTTACGAGAGCCTGTGGAACGAAGAACGTTGACATTCTACAACCAAAAAAATGTTCTGCATGTTTCCATGACTTTCTAGTCTTGAATGAAATTTTTAGCACAGATAGTTATTAATGTTTGGAAGTTATAAATACTCAAAGGACACTTTATGCTACCATAGAAGTATTTTTATCTATAATCAGATAAATATAACCGTCTAAATATTTTATAGATGCTTAAACATTAAATAATCTAGCTAATATTTTGATAAATTATTAAAATATTAATCGTTAAGCTCAAATAAACAAAACAAAAGCATACCCTAAAACATCGTTTCCATATTCCAAATTCAAATTTCAAATAATGTTGCCGTTAAATTCGAATTAATCACAAATTATCCTTTGAATTCTGATTTCAAATTCCTGTAATACAGTTATTCAGGAGTCTTGTCTCTTGTGTACAGAGAAGTGAACATTAATTCGCTAGTTTGGCGAAATTCCAGCTTAGATTTTGTAGGTAGCTAGCCTTTACAAAGCTGTACTCAAAGCTAAATAATTAATGAACACCTATTCTTGAATAAAAACGTTTTATTATGTCTTCTATCACTTTTGTAAAAATGGAAACCAAATAGAAAACGTTTTTTCAAGTTTTGCATGTAAATATATTAAAAGGACAAACGATACAAAATTACATGCTTTATCAAGTCTTAATAAAAATCTCAATATAAAAATGTACAATTGCAATATTTTATTTTACTTAAATACTTTCCTTACGACCATTAATTGAATTCCTTAGAGAATATTCTAAATGACTCCCTTCCGAAGAGATAATTTGTCTCGAGTGTCATTTGTCAAGTTTCTTGATCAGTCGTGCGTCGGACAGGGCGGAGGGAAAAACAAAACAGCCCTTCAGACAATGGCTACTTACTGTTGTCATCCTCATCATTAGCTAGACTTCAGACTTGATAGATTACATTGCCTCAATCAATGTAATATGGACAGACTTGACCAAAGACACTTAATAAGAGACCGGACATCGTGAACATATTTTTCTAATCTCATCTCTGTTTAGTTTTATCTTACAATTTTTCGTGACAAGCCCCATATTTGACATGAGTTCAGGTTGTCAAAACTCTTCTCATCTATCTATCTAATATTTTGAAAAGGAAAGATTTGCATTTTTGTATGTATTGAAATAACTCAAAAACTACTAGTCCGATTTCCAAAATTCTTTAACCGTTACAAAGCTACATTATCTCCGAGTAACAAGCTATATTTTTTTTAGCGTGGACGAAATCGTTAGTAATGGTTAAAATAAATTTGTCATTTTATAAACTCTACGATTTTGCAATAGTAATCAAGAAAACTTTTGGTTGGTGATTTTTACTGTCTATAAAGGTGGTTCTACCCCTTATTAGAACAACCAGAAAGGTAAACAATAAATCCTCGCCTGAAGGTTTTTGCCGCCCACCGCACCCTTCCGCAAGTATTCTCGTGATTTGAGAACCCCTCGTTTAATATGAGTATGGAAAGACCCCAATGTGTAGCGACTTGGTTCTATAAAGAGTCGTAATGATGAAATACGACACTTAAATAATAGTAACTATAAAATGTTTTTAAAAGACGAGGTTATAGAATTCTTCCATATTTATCAACCTGTATCAATATTGCAAACGTGTGAAAAAGGTTTTATTTTTATAAAAAAAATATTGTGATTAACGCCGTAACCATGCTAGGTTTTTTACCAAGAATCTTTCATATTTTGCTGAAGAAAATTGAGATTTTCTTTTGTTTAAGACCGATTGTAAAATAAAGAAAGACTTATTCGAACTTAACTATCTATAATGACATTAAAAATGCGAATTTCTCTGGTTTCTGGTTATACTAACGGTGTACTGAACTTCCTAATTTTATGTTTTGCCTTGTTGCATTTATATGATCGAATATTTTCTATAACAAAAATCATTATAAAACTTTAATTGAAGTATTAACAAACAAGTCTCGCTATTTGATGCAGTTCATACACGCTGAACATTTTAAAGCGAATTTAATTTTTGTTATACGAAACAGCCATTAAGCTGAAAATGTATTTTATTTGTCCAGTAAATTGAAAAGCACACGGCTTACGTCGTTGTTCTAAAAATTAAAAAGTTATCCATGGGTTTTATCTCAAATGAAACTATTAATGTACTTACATATTTAATATATTTCTAAGCTCTAAGAATGGGTTTCCATTGACGAAATACTCGTTCAAAAAGATCTATCTATAATTCATAAGTATTTCAATAGAATCCTACGGTTAACTGAACTTTGAATTATTGAGGAAATTATATAAAATTTATCTTTCACCAGAAAATATTAAGCACCACCTTTTCAACGAATATTTATTGCTATAAAATGATTTCAGTATCAAGGTTATTTTACGACTCTACATTCACAAAACGTATCTATTCCCTAACATGACTATTGCTTTAAATAAAGTAACCTTAACAAACTTTAGTCGGTCTAATTAAGACATTTACGAAACCTCTTTAACTCACCGCTTTAAACAACTTTATTAAATGTACGGCTTCATTATTCTAGTTAACATATACGAGTACTTACTAGGGAACTAGTTTTATTTATTGTTAAATGTAAAAATAATATCCCATTTACACTAGAGCTTTTTCAACGCGCGCTAAAAAGGCTTTAAGATAGAGTCATTTTACAGTAATTGTATGAGTGAAGGTTTTAAAAAAGCGTCAACGCCGACGTTAAAAAGCGTCCGTGTTAACGCAGACTAAGATGTTATAGAGAGTGACTTAAAACAAACGAGTTGAAAGCTTAAGTGAGCGCTATAAAATAGGTCATTAATGTTTTCACACCATCGAGCTTTAAGCAAACAACTGAATAAAAAAGTAAACAATCGAGCAAAGAGTTTGTTTTCGAGTTGGAGAATGCATTCTGTTGTCGGTGCTTTTTTTGTTCAGTTTCAGTCGAATCCGAGCCAATTAAATTGCAGCGTCAACACTGAATTTTCGTATAGTTGCCTACAAATGTTTGCAGTTTTTTTTTACACAGAATGATGTTATTTACGGGTATTTTTATTATGTGTTTTGACTAAAAAAAATGCAGCAACTTTAGAGATGTTTTCTTTACTAATAAGTAAATAAATTACTATAGGTTTCGATGGTACATGAATATTTCTATGCACTTTTTTACTGAGGTTTCCTTGACTATACTAATATTATAAAAGGCAAAGATTTTCATATTGTATGTATTGAAATAACTCAAAAAACACTGGGCTGATTTCGAAAATTCTTTCACTGTTAGAAAGCCAAACTATTCCCGAGTAACATAGGCTATATTTTTAAATTCCCCGCAGAAGAATTAGTGAACAACAGTTAGAAAATAATAAACTAAAAAAGCATAATGAGCGTTGACTCGAATGACATTTCCAATTTTGAAATTTTACGAGCATTCCCGTATTGAAAATATCGATAAAGTTTCTCACATGTATGTGGAATGGCTTCGAGATATCTTATTTATTGCTCTGATATTGGCCGTTAAAACTTTTCGTTGTCCAATATAATGGCAACTTTCGCTATAAAAGACGCTTGATTTGTGTAATCCCAAATATTGCAAATATTAAAGCCGTTGAAAGTCACCGTTTATTGAATACAACTGCAATAAATGACGACTGCCAAGTTATGTTGCCTAACTAGTTATATGAGCGAATTAAACAACGCATTGTTTAATAAAGTGCAGTTATTTTTTATCGTAAGCGCTCTAATCTATTTTATTATTATAAAGAGGATGGGAAGGGGAAATGGATATGGAGGGGGTGGGGACGTATAGGAAGAGGATTTATCCTTTTGCTGTGCGTCTCCTCCTCCGTAGATTAAGGGCAGGCAACGTATCTGCAATTGCAGATGTCTATGGGCAGCGGTCGCTTTGCTATTTTAACAAAACCAGGTGGCCGCTTGCTAGTTTATAATACAAAAAAGAAAAGGTTTGTTTTTTTATTTTTGTATGTATTGAATTATCTTAAAAATCTACGTGGCCGAATTCAAAAATTCTTTCACCATTAGATAGCTGTATTATTCCCGAGTAATATAGGCTATGTTTTTTTCTTACACGCGGACGAAGTCGCGGACAACGGCTAGTTTAAAATAATCTTAGATTTTTTTTGTAAATAAATTCTATAGAGTTTTTTTTGTAAAGTTGTGTGTTCGTAACAGTAAGGTATGAAAAATATTGTTTGCAATTGTTCTAGCAACGAAAATTGGTTCTGGACTGCGACTATCAAAAACTGAAATTGGTTTCGACCTCAACACAATTACTTTGCGTCGGCAGCTTTTGTGCCGATATTGCCGGTTCAACTTTATTCACCTATCGATCTGACAGATACCTTCCTTTTATGTCAACACCATGAAGTTCCGTAACTTAAAATATGTTTAAAGTACCAACGAAATATGTCAACCGTTTTTTTATTTTGGGTTTTTTCACGATTAAAATCACTCGAGAATCATTCAAAATTATACTTACTACAATTTAAAACATGCTTATTAACATAATTACACAATATAAATTAAAATTCTGGTAATATTTTGTATGAATAAATCAATAAATGTGCATATTAGCAACTCAAAGCCTTAGACAGTTATGGAATTGCTGTGATTTTGACTAACCTCTTCCTTTACATTTATACATCTAGAATCATACTCGTAACCTACGAGTACCTACTCCTATTCCTATAACTAATTTGTTTAATAGATATTTACGGCTTATAGTATATTCGATAACTTTCAATCATAATTAACTTCACACGTGACATTCACATGACTTAAAGAATTTCAATGTCAGTTTCATAGATTTTTGTCGTTTCCATCAGCGATATCGCTAATCGCAAAGCTCTTTGAGCAACTCCCCTGTGCAATTAGTTTTCGCCATTCGGTTTTACGTAATTAACGCTTGTTAATTATATGTAGCAGAGAAGTACGGTACATAGTCAATACTGCGGTTTCCAACACCACGCCTAAAACTGATTAACGTTAAAGCAATAGATGCCTTACTTCATTAGCAACATGTGGTTGTTACAGCTTAAATAACGGTAGAAGCATGATACTTAACACCGTGTATGCTACATTATAAATGAGCCAATTCAATATAGTACCTGGATAAGACAAACCTCTGTAACCGAGAGCCATTCTGTGGTCCTGACGAGCTACCTACATAAGCGAGAAACTCAAATTAGAGAGAAACCTCTATAAACGAGACAAGTATCGCGGTCCCTCGGTCTTTTGCTTGTCCAGGTTCAACTGTAGTTGGTAAAAAGCTTGCTAGTTACGTTGTTACTGAAAATAACAATATAATCTTTTTTTTTGTTGTAAGTTACCATTTTAAATGCTAATTATTTAAGTAGAAGAAAGCAAACAGTGTAGCGTATTGTTAACTTATTCGTTTCTACGTATTGTAGGTAAAATAATTGCATGAAAACAAAATAATGTTATTCATGACGCCACATCTACAGTTTACTATTTGTGTCAATTTTCAGTGTATATTTCTAAGATAATAGAATACAATATTGATATTTTTTTGTCATTTGATAACCGCAAACTTCGCGAGCTTTCGTAGTGTGATAATTACACAAAACCGCAGACGAACAAGTCAAGTTTCGTCACAATCTCGGGACGTTGATGTCAACAACACGTGACATTCCTTTGACCTGACTTTCTTTGAACCTCGTGCATGCTTTGGAAAAGGCATTGCACTATGTCGATTGCAGCCAATTTGATTGTCATCTATACTTAATATTATAGAGCAACATTGTATTTTTGTATGTATTGAAATAACTTAAAAACTAGTGATCCGATTTCAAAAATTCTTTTACCATTAGAAAGTTACATTATCCCCGAGTAACATAGGCTATATTATTGAAACGCGGACGAAGTCGCGAGCATCAGCTAGCGTGAAAATAAAGTCGAGACAACAACCAACAATTCAATGAAAACAAATGGCAGTCTTTATTACCAATGTTGTAATATTTATTTAGAGTAGGGCTTTATAGTTTTGGATATCGGATTGGATGTGGTATGGTCAATGAAAGATAATGTGTGAAAAGCTTTATGCGAACTAGTGTAGAAGACACTATATTCTTCAGTGGCAACTAACCTTAAAAACAACTGCTGGATTCCAGGATTTTATCTGAACCACAGAGTACCGTAATGTGAAAGGTTATACCTTATCTACGGTAGGTTAAAAAATAAAAAGGTAAGAATTACCTGAAGAAGGGGCTTACAATACAATAAAGTACAATACGATATAGAAACTAGGAGAGAAAAATTTATTGTTTCGCAACAAAAGAGCACGTAATTCAATAAAGCTGTGCCTTTTGTGATTATATTCGCCTTCCACATATTTAGAACACAAAGAATATGACAATACTACAACCTGACGACCTATCACGAAAATGTTCGAAACAATTTTCGTAACTTTGACAATATGGAATTAGTGCAACACCCCTACCAGGAGTGTTACACATTATAAAAACTTTTTCGCGAATTTTCATTAAAGGCCCTATTTTTGTTATAGAACGTATTATTAGTTTTTGTGTTGCGAAAAAAATATTTCTTTGTCTTAAATACTGTTTATTAAATCCATAGCCTTTGGGTATATTTTATCTTTTTATTAAAATCAATTATATGAAAATAGGTCCAATATTTTATGAGCTTACTCAATATCGAACAAATATTTTCATTGAACAAGTTATTAAAATCTAACCTAAAAGCTTTACAATATTGTGTACTAAAACAAAAAAAAATATTGAAAAATTGAATGTACTATTTTTTATATTTAAAACCTATTAACAGCACTCAACGTTGGTCTTCTAAACATGCCACTTTCCTAAGGCCATCTTGTTAAACTTAAAAGGGAGACGTTCTACTCCACAAAGTAATCTCAAACATCGATCTTTCGGAAAAAGAAAGTGTTATGTTGAAAATAACATCCTGACAGCTTTTTATTCTTTGGCATGTCCGGCTTCTGTACGAACTGCGGTAAACTATAGTTACAGGAACACTTTACATGCCACAAAGGTGTTTTCATATGAAAGTCAACTTGGCTAGTTGGTAGCAGTGAACGTATTAAGTGACTACTGTTACGATGTTTTATTTAAATTTGTTGATGCGACAAGAATAACCTAAGGCTGCCTAAAAATAAATAGCTAACATTTTAGATTGATGAATACCGAAAATTTACTGAGGCCTATGACGACAGATACCCTGACCAAAGGCGTTGCTTTTGCTTATTTCTTGTTTTTTTTTGTTATTATTCTATCTAAGTTTTTTATTATTATTTTACTATTTTCAGAATTTTATTATTTTATTGAGATTATAATGATTGCATAATCAAAAGACGCTCGCACTATTATCTTTGCACATGCAGTTAGACAATTTAAGACAACTATCTAAGAAGTTTACTTCCAATATAATATCACTAATCTATTTCCGTTATTCGAGAAAGCACTAATCAATAATATGGTTTTTGGAAAACATCAAATTATACATTCAAAGGGTGTGCTATCGACAAATTACACGCCATTTGAACGGCTACAAACGTTGAATTTTAATATGATAATGGTACAGTCGTGTACACTTAATACAATTGGTGATATTAACTTAAAAATAAAGATCAGGCATATTTCTGAAAAACGTTTAATTATGAAGAAAAAATTACAACAACATTCCTTTGCGATTAGCTGTAGACACTGACTATCGTGTATTGTAAAATAATTTTATATTTTTTTTCCTTTCATATCCTTTAATACAATTTAATTACTCTGTATATAATATCAAACAATCAGAAGTACTTCTAAAAGTTAACCAAATATGTGAACGTTAATTCTCTTCCAATATTTAGTATAAAGTTATATCTCTACAATGGACTTTGTTCCCGGTTGTAACTTCCGCCCCGGGGCAGAATGTGCAAGTTTAAGACGCACCGTTCGCTGCGTCACATTTTTAACTGACAGCTAAGCTTTGTGATATCAATAGTAAGAAAAGTTTTATAAGAGGAAGAAGGGAATCTTGTCAAAAGATATTAAACCTTTTATTTATATGAAATATACAGAGCAAAGTCTTATTTTTGCAAGTAAAATTAAACTACTAGATACAAGTAAAAAGATACACAAAAATTAAAACTTAGTAATATTATAAATCTGAAAGTTTGGATGGAAAGATGTATGGATAATTGAAGAACGGCTAACTGGGTCTCGACAACATTTTTTACAGATGTTGAACCATAGTCTGGAAGCAAAGATGATGATATGAAACGGTATAAAATAGCAAAATCATAGCAGCTTAAAGGCAACATCATTTTTAAAACATATTATTAGTGCATTTTTAGTACACATGTGCTTTGATAATCCGAAAATAAAATCCCAGCAAAGAGCGTACTCTGAAAATATCCCACCCTGCGGGGATTCTCCATAACGTCATATTAATGGTAGCTACGTAAATATTTATCATGACTCGTGTAGGGCGGCGCAAGGACAGTTGTGTGCAAGGATTTATAGTTCACTTTAACATTTGCTTGTATTCCCCACTTTTTATATTACTGACTTGAAAAACATATCTTTTGAAAGTAGCTAAAATCTGTATTAATAAATAAATACTTTAAAATATACTGATAGTCATACTTTTTAAACTAGCTGTTTATGTTTTTAATGTGTGTGATTTTTTTTAATGTTATTAGTTGCTGTTTTTGCACTATAGCGAGATGTGTATAAAACATGTTTGATTCATACATTTTTGGGTCACCTTTTCGAAGTTTTAATTGTCATTTGGCAGAAGCTTCAACGGAAAAAATCATATGTGGGGCAGATATGAGTGCACGTTGAATATAAAAGTAACACTACATAATATAACCTAGTTGTAGGTGAATAAATGATTCAAAATACAGTCGGACCTCGATAAGCGAGAGTCCAAGGGACCACGATATTTGAACACTTTGAACAAAATTAACAATTTGAAAGGTATATCAAACGAGGTTACCGAAATAATACGAACCAAACTTCTAATTTAATTGAGTTGAATTTTGTTTCTCCGTGTTCTAAAATTGAACCAAATTGTAATTCTTAACTTCGACCGCAATTATAATAATTGTAGACGAACAACTGTCTAGAACAATTTTAAACAATTTGTAATTAAAATGATTATTTTTTAATTAGTAAAATGGTTTTCTTTTGATAGAGATATTTTTATAACAATCATTAAATGTATTGGCATCACCTCGTTCGTTACGTCTCTACTCTGTATAAGTACTACAGCGTTTGGCCTACTTTCTCATCTATTTAAAGATGGATTTTTATATTCACTACGTAGAAAGAATAATTCATTAATGCCGCAACATTAATTAAATTTAGTCGTCAGTCTTGAATACGTTCACAAGAGACATAAGTCTTAGATTCTATTATTATTTGTCTGACCACTTTAATTCCATAATTATTTAACCCTATATGTAGCTATATCAAATAAATCTTCGCAAGTGGTTATTGATTGGCCACGCGCTTCGCCCAGATCCCAATCAAATCCCCAGAGAAGCCTTGGGTTGGGTCCCGTTAGGCACAAGAAAGCGTGGCCGCCCTAAACAGACATGGAGGCGCTCAGTGGCGGCCGACATGAAGGCTATTGGGCTCTCGTGGCCCGAGACCAAACGCAGAGCCCAGGACAGAGCGAGCAGGCGGCGCACTGTGGACGCCCTCTGCCCCACTTCGGGGATATAGGATTTTATAGTAAAAAGTAAAGTAAATGTAGCTGTATATATTTTCATTGTGATATCTTCTAGCCTTAAGAGCGCTGATTTGGTTGATGATTTGAAGTATTTTTTGATAAAGAAGAGTCTATGAAATTGAGTTAATCTTTTAAAAAATAATACCGCAATTAGTTTCGTATTTTAACATATAAAATTAACACTTTAAAAATGTACGAACTAATTACGTGTTACGATAAAAAGTATCAACTTGACAGTTGTGTTATTTTAGAAATAAAAAAAAGATTTTCACGTACGTTATAACAGTAAACAAACAACTCGCTCCATTAGCACTAATTGCGTTGGGGCTCGCCTTCATTTATCTGTATTTTTAGAGTACACCATCTACAAAGCTATTTTTTTATTCAATTCTTTAATAATTATTTTTAAAAACATCATTAGGGAACATAGATTTTGTTTTTATTTTCTAATTTAATAAACATTCTATTTTAGTAATCTATAGTCATGAATTTAACTTAAAACTCTGATGGCCCTTTTTACCAACAGTCCCTAAATTTTAGGTTACCCTTAACGCATTTTAAATGTCACTTAACACTATTTTCGTTTTCACCAACAGTTAAGTGTCACTTTAGACCGCAAGGGATCCGATAGATTTAAGGAGAACCTTAAGCAAAAATACACCTATCTAAAACTACTTTGGGGGTTGGTTGGTGAAAACGGGCATAAGTATTACAAGCTACCTATAATATAACTACGTTTTTTGACGAACTAAAGACATGCATAGCAAATGCAGACTTAGACATCGGTTATCAAAAAGCTGAATTATTATATTTTCTCTATATTTTAGATATCGTCGTTGAAAATAAAGTTTTGTGGTAATGACCAAACCATGTAACAAGTATAAAAATGATAATAAACTCTGTAATCCATTCATAAAACTTTAAAGCTTTTGAATACTTAACATCCTTTTATACTTATTACTTTCAATTAAGTCAATTGCTGTAAGTTTAACTTGAGCTTTATAAAATTAAAAACATTCATAATTTACTACTAAATGAATTTTCCGTAGAAAACGGCATGAAACAGGAATTTTCCAGCAAATGATGTCTTCCGGTCTCTTTTCCCTTTTAAATAGTCGTCTAAAAAAGATGCTAAAACCTTTTAAGGTTTCAGCGGCGATTTAAATTTGATGCCATTTCCTCGGAACAAGACGAATCCGCTTAAGAAAAAGTTTTTTTTCACCTGATATCTTAACATTGTTTTATATAAATAATACAATCTACTTGGAGTAGATTTGGAGTAAAAACATTGAATATATTTAAACCAAACATCTACTAACTAAACAATCTGCATCACTATTTTCCTTTGATTTAATGAACACGACTTCCTTTACAATGTACTTTGCCAAAAACTTTACTCTTTTAAGTACATTTTGAAAACTTTTTTATTGTTATTAGTCTAATTTCCTTTCCTTAGCAATAAAGTGCATGTAAAGTTTGCTACAGTCAGAATATTACTTTGATATTTTGTGGTTTATTTTGTTACCCAAAGATTTTTATCTATGAAATTATGTTAAAGATTTTAATGTTATTTTAAGCTAAAGGTTACTTAAAGTTTTTTTATATTGTAAGGTGGCAAACGAGCAAGCGGCCACCTCGATTCGCCGAAATAGCGAAGCGATTGCTGGCCATAGATGTCAGCAATTGCAGATGCGTTGCCTACCCTTAATATACGAAAGAGGGGAAGCACTGAATAAGATTTTCCCCCATCTTATTCGTCCCCCCTCCACCAAATACAAAAGTTTTAAATATTTGATTTTGTAACTTATAATGCAATGTATTATATATATTTTCTATCAAGTTTATAAAACCCGTGTTCTAAAACGTGCGATGACGTAAATATAGCAAAAGAACCTTTACCCTTTCGATGTAATTTAAATTACGCCATAAAATTTAAAGTTAATGAGCATGTTCCGTCGGTATCGTGTTACATCAGACCGCGGCTTTAAACAGATTCTGCTACGAAACGTAAACGCTTTTGTTAACGACTTTAACGCAAACGTTCACGTTATTGGATGTTTAAGTTAAGTAAAATATAAAGACTACTATTAAATCAACTTTAACTCACCAGGTGACTTTAAAAAATATTACTAACGCCATTCTGACAATATCAAAAAATGTAACAAGATGAAAAGATCCTTTTCGGGGAGAACAATAAGTATCTGATTCGAGGGCATTTATCACCAGCTCACTAAACGTCCCCAGTGAGGGTCGCGGCGCCTACCCCCTAAGACGTGACTAGTTAACCATGCAGGCCCAGTGCGGGTTGGTCGACTTCATACATATCTTTTAATTTCTTCGCCGATATGTACAGGCTGCAACACGATGTTTTCCTTCACCGCAAGAGTGTCGAGCAAATATGTACATATGATTTTCGAAAATCTAAGAACACACTGGTACACGGCGAGATTCGAACTCGGGACCTGAAGACTGCAAGTCAAGGGCTAAATCTCTAAGCCACTGGAGCTCTTGGGCTCTCTCCGATGGGCATTATTGAAACTAAAATATACGAAACGATATGAACCAACCGATAACAAAATCTCTCACCGGGTTGGACATCCTAGTTAGACTATGACTGTGACGTCATTTTTTCTATGTCAAAGCAAGATATACATAATAATTTGTTAGAACTAACTATGAAAATACTGCCTCTCACTACGGCAGATAATTTAGTCGCACTCTACGAAAGTTTACCTCGAATTTGGTTTCATAGTTGATTAAATCTTGTACTAAAACCAAGTTCAGTAATTTTCAGTGATATTCTAACTATAATTTACTATACTAAATTAAGTTGATAAGTGCATGGTACGTAGTTATTTTCTTAGCACGCTCACTCCCACTAATTCATCAAGTCTTATCTAACCAGCGCAGTTCAGAGCGCGGTTAACTCAACAGAACATTAATTTAAATTGTTAAAAAACAAATGTTCATTCTTGAAAAGATTTTATATTAAAACATACGAAAAGGTAAGGAAAGTGAATTTGAATAAAGACACATTTTAAATCGTCAACAGGGGAGCTACACAAAATAGTTTTCGATTGGCGATATCGCTGATGGAATCGACAAATATGTATGAAACTGACAATGGAATTCGATAAGTCATGTGCTTGTCACGTGTGAGATATCGAACGTCGTTGTCAGTTCCATACAATTTTGATGTTCGCTATCGAATTGCTTTGTAGCTCATATACTTTGGGTAACCCCCCTGCACTGTGAAACTGTACAGTTAAAACGTAGCGTAAGTAGCTGGCTGTAGATATTGTTTGCTGCAAGCAAAACAATCGCGGTCTGGTTTCATTAAAGTTGTGACGTAAACAAACAGCCCCTATTGAAACGGGTCGAGTTTTGATTTGCCAGTACCAACTTTGTTCGGTATAAATAAACTGTTTATCTTATTTTACATTTGGATAGAGATGATTGGTGTTATCGGACTTATATTGCTACAAGCAATTACTATTTAAGTTTTTTTTGATATTATAAAGTGGCTAAGGACCAAGCGGCCACCGGATTATCTGATATAGCGAAGCGACCGCTGCCCAATTTTATTTTTTCGCCCATAATTTTAACATTTAAATAGTTTAGGCAATAAAAGGATACAATAGAATTGACGTTTTTTTATATTATAAAGTGGCCAATGAGCAAGCGGCCACCTTGATTCGCTGAAATAGCGAAGCGACCGCTGCCCATAGACATCTGCAAATGCAGATGCGTTGCCTACCCCTAATCTACGGAAGAGGAGACGCACAGCAAAAGAATAATTCCCCTTCCTATGCGTCCCCTCTCCCGCCAAATCAACTTCCCCTTTCCATCATTCCCTTATAAGAAAATGACTCTCTACTCCCCAAAAACTCTTTTTGAGACAATCGGGTAAAAAACACTTTAAACTAGGATTTTCGATGCCTATTATGAATTATTATTCGGTATTAATACAAATTATGTAATTCATTCTACGAATTACAATAGCTGGTGTATTTTATACATATTTCATACTTTCTCATTTCAGTTACGTTTTAATTGGGCTTACTTGGATAAGGTTGTGCGTTGAAAGAAAACTTTTCAAAAATTCTGTTTGCTCGTCAAACAGAGGACAGGTGTCTTGCGAGACGTCGAAATATTTACAGACCTCTACAAAGTGTGGTTCGGACACGTAGGAACATTTTGTTTATTTCTCGTTTATTTTATGGACATTGCACAAAATTTTCTAATATTATTTCATTTTCATTATTAGAGAATACATTTTATCTACTTTTAACAATCTATACTTCTATACTAATATTATAAAGAGAGAAACTTTGTATTTTTGTATTTTTGTTTGTATTGAAATAACTCAAGAACTACTGGACCGATTTCAAATTATTTCACCATTAGAAAGCTATATTATCCCCAAATAACATAGGCTATATTCTATATATCCACGTGGACGAAGTCGCGCTCAACAGCTAGTACTTCATATATTTCAAAGTCTAAGACAACCCCAAAGTCATAAAAAAAAGAAAATAATGTTACTATACAAAAACATTGATGCACTGCCCAATGATACGTAACAAAGAAATCACCCTAGTCCATAAAATATAAAAAATAATTCTCGTGGTCAATATTATTAACATGACTCAGTAACATCGTGAAAGATTAACGACTTCCGAAAATGATCAATACAAAATCATACATTTATGCGTATAAAAATATAGGTAGACATCATTATAGAAAACCATCAAATGTAGGATACATCAGCGTGACCGTGGGTTACTTCAAACGTCGATATGAAAACATTATCGTCATGTCTCTATATTTCTTTAGAAAAAACTGAGATAAATATATGATTTTGCATGTATCGGTAATAGAGAACAGCGAATAAACTATTAGAAAACGTTTACCGAGTGTCTGTCTGTATAAGTTTAATTCTAATATCTATTGGCTTAATAGAGTGTCGTTCGATTTGTATTCTTTTGAATATGTATACGGGTTACTTTCAATCGAACTTATTCATCTGGTATTTTCTAGTTTTGCAATGTAGCCAGTATTTATTGCTCGAAGTACGAACACTTTTCTCTAAAAAAAGATAATTATGCCAAGAATATGCCTATAAATTGACATATTCTGTATAGACGTTATAAAATATTATAAAGCAATCTAAAGCTGTACGAAGTACATCTTGAAAATATCAAAGTAAAACCAAAATATTGCCGTTGGAAATTCTCCAGAGAGGCTCGAGTATTTTCATAAGCGACGCGTTAAGGCCCCTCCGCTTCACACAGAGTTATATTTAGTGATATTTGATATAACGCCTTAACATCGTGTTTCTGAGAAAGTTATTTAGGCGTAAAATTAGCTTATTATATTGTTTAAAATTATAAATATGAATTTTTGTATGTAAGTTAGTTCGTAAATTCAAAACGGTTGAACTGTGAATTATAGTTTACAGTCTGGAATAATTCAATCTTTTTTATAATTCCATTCAGACGAAGACGTGGGTGATAGTTTGATATAAATTTAACGGTAATGTCGCGGGTTTGTGTATGTATTTTTACGTAGGTCCGCTTTACAAAAAATATCATACACGGCAAAAAGTATTATAAAAAGATTTCTGGCCAACAAATTGTTACGTTGTAATTAATTGTCGCTCAGAGCTTACAGGCGCAACATCTGTTTTATTTTCATGTTTTTGAAATATTATACAACGAGTAAAAGTTAATAAAATGTTTTCACATATAACATGATTTCAAAAAAAATTGCGCTTTTGAGTACAAACAAATACTGCATTCAATTTTTTCAAAAATATGTCCTGTAACGACCTAAAAAAGTTGTATTGATCTTATAAAATCCACGCAGACGAAGTCGCTGGCGACCGTTAGTATATAATAAATCACAATACAAGCCAAATTGATTTAATTCTTTTACTATTTTCGTAAAAGAACCGTGATGTGACATAAAAAAATATAACATTTTTACAATTTAATTTGTAACAAAATAACAAAAATGTTTCCTAAAATGTCGTAAGTAACAATTTCAAGATGAATAATTTAGAATTAAGATTTCTTTAATGTCAAATAAAATTTCAACATTTTTTTTTCTATAACTTTAAATTAGGTGTATTTCATATCCTCGGAAAAATACGCAAACTTTTAATGAGTTCCCACGGGTAAGCATCACAATTTCAAAAGTCTCGGCAAAATATTACGTAGCTTCTTTACGATGTTTTAATATTTTATACAAAAAATAATATTAAAAAAAATCTAGCCAGATATTGGTCTAAATATAACCTATTATTGATTTTTTTCTGATATCAGCAAATCTTTAAAACCGAATATTTTTTTACGACAGACGTACATATTGCTTTGATTTTCGAAAAGCATCTACAAAAACAGTTAGTTTTATTTTAAGAGCGTCGGTGGCTAAGGGGTTTAGCTCTTGACTGGTAAACTGCAGGTCCCGAGTTCGAATCCCGCTGTGTACCGATGTGTTTTTCGATTTTCATATGTACATACTAGCGGTCGCCAGCGACTTCGTCCGCTTGAAGTTTAGAAGTTGGAAACAAAGCTTTTCATCTTATTTTAACCTTTATAAAATAAGTTTGAAGTAGTAATAGAAACCCATGAACAAAATATCAAGTTTCTAAGACTCATACCTACACTGTGAAAAAAATTTTTAGATTCGAACTATGACCCCTCTTTTTGCCCCCAAGGTGAAAAAAAAATAAAATTCTTAATTGGCAAAGTTATTTATTAATGCCGAAGAGCTCTCATTCCAATTTTAATGCAATTCTGACATAGGAACAACTTTTCTTCATACAAACTTTAGACCCCCTATTCGGATCCTTAGGGGTTGAATTTCGTAAAATCCTTTCTCAGAGCACTTTTACGTCGTAACAGAAACGCCTATGCAAAATTTCAAGTCTCTAGGACCCGTACCTACGCTGTGAAAATATTTTTAGATTCCAACTATGACCCCTCTTTTTTGCCCCCCAAGGTAAAAAAATTGTAAAATTCTTGAATGCCAAAATGATTTCTTCATGCTAAAGAGCTCTCATTCCAATTTTCATGTAATTCTGATGTAAGGTGTGAAAAATATCTGTAGATTTGAAATATGACCCCCCTTTTTCCCCCCCAAAGAAGAAATTTATAAAATCCTTGAATGGCAAAGTTATTTATTCATGCTGAATAGCACTCATTCCAATTTTCATGCAATTCTGACAAAGGAATCACGTTGCTCCATACAAACTTTGGACCCCCGTTTCGGACCCTTAGGGGCTTAATGTCGGAAAATCTTTTCTCAGTGCAAAACTACGTAGTAACAAAAACTCCTACGAAAAATTTCAGGTCTCCAGGATTCGTACCTACGCTGCGAGATTTTTTTTAAAATTCGTACTTTGACCCCCCTTTTTTGCCCCCCAAAGTAAAAAATTGAAAAAATCTTGAATGAGAAACTTATTTGTTCATGCTAAAGAGCACTCATTCTAATTTTCATGCAATTCTAACAAAGGAATCATTTTTCTCCATACAAACTTTGGACCCCCATTTCGGACCCTTAGGGGTCGAATTTCTCAAAATCCTTTCTTAGTGCTCATCTACGTAGTAACAGTAACCTCTGTACAAAATTTCAAGTCTCTAGATCTAGTAGTTTTGGCTGTGCGCTGATTTTAAGAAACCCCTCTACTCTTTTATATATATAGATTTACCGACGATCTTAGGTGAAGGAAAACACCGTGATGTAACCTGCACATATCGGCGAAGGTATTCAAAGATATGTGTATTCACGCAAAATACGCGCTAGTCGTGGAGTTGCGGAAAATGGAGCCCATCATTGGTCGAAGCTTTTTTTAGTTTTATTTTTAATGAGTAAAATGACAAAGTGTTTTTTCAGCATGCTTTCCGGAAATGGAAACTTAAAGTACCAACTGAAAGCATCCATTTTGTAACAAGAATATATCTTTGCTCGTCATAACCTATTTCTTTGATCCATTCGATTTCCGATGTTCAATCGACTCAGTTTCTTTCATAGGTCTAATTAGGTCAACATTTGGAACCTAATTAGTCTAGTGAAGCATACTTCAAACCTACTTTGTTGTTTTTCGATTGCACTTTTCTAATCCGCTTTAAAAGCACGACGAAGCTTATTTAAAAATAGAAACGAATTGAAGATTAAAGTTCAAACTTTTTTTTATAATGTCCACACTCAGGATTATTAATTTGTCACTAAAGAAGGCCCTTAGTGATGCAATGAGGACGTTTTTGATTGATTGTGAATGTAATTGTTAAGTGACTTGTAGTTCGACCCATGATGGGCTCCATTTTCCGTAACTCCACGACTAGCGCGTATTTTGCGTGACTTCACACATATCTTTGAATTTCCTCGCCGATATGTGCAGGTTGTATCACGATGTTTTAACTAACTTATTACTAATTCTAATTAACTGTCAATTAACGGTTGTGTTCGTAGAGATTTGAATAAACATTTTTAGTCGGAAATTTACGAAAAATAATGTTCATCCGTTTGTTTAAATCGTGTACCAAGATTTATAAACAAGACGTTATTAATTTAGCATTCAATATTATAATAAGCTGATTTATTTTTATGTGTCTTTGTTGTAGGGAACGGGATTAAGCATTAGGGGAGATTTCGGCAACTCTCTAAATGTAATAAACGTAAATCTTTCGGAACGAGGGTGTGCGAGTGCTATGTATTAGCTGTTTGTCCTTTGCCTTCTAAACAAATTTCCTGCCTATTTTGTTTACAAGTTATCTTAACCGAGTTTCAAGAAAATACGATGATTTCCTTGTTTAATATCTAAATGTTTGTAAAGCAAGTTATGATTTAACAGAACTTTAAAAGTAATGAAGATTACTGCAATTTTAAATCTTTTTTAATATTGCAAATTACAAAACTATATGACACTATTGTTTGCAGCTACTAATTTGTTTCTTAGTAGTGCAAAATAATATCGTTTTAATAAACTAAGTGAACTCTATGTTAATTTGAAAGCTTTAACTGGTATTGCCAGCATCAAATTTTAGCATATTTGGTAGTAAAAAAATGTGTACTGGCAACATTTTGGCAACAAGAATGGTCTACTCCGTTTGTTGAGCGCATCGCATTAAAGAATTTCCGTAAAAGGCTGCAGATGCCGTCTCCGTTGTTATATCACGTACATTTTACGATAAGCAGAAATAAAAATTTGAATAAAATCAGATGCACCATTTGTTTCCTTGAAGTTGGCTCGTAATCAAGATATAACATTTGCATTTTACTTGATGCAACAAAGAATTCTGACTTTTTTATTTCAAAGTAGCTATGAACTAGTTGGTTAGTAATTAAAGAAGGACAAATATAATACGATTTTATTATACAAATCCAATCAAAGTATGCTTAAATCTTTCTAATATTATGAACATATTTGTTTGATATGTAAGGCTGTCAGAACGTCTGAACATATTTAGGTGGATCACAGAGATAAAGAAAATTGTGAAATAGTGAATAGAGTACTAATTTAGTTTTATTACCCTTTGGCTTAGTAGCCGTAAGCGGTCGAATGTCATGAGGAACTTTCCTGGAGCCAAGCAAAATCACTTAAGCAAAAAATTCTGTCTTCCGTTTAAGGCTTGAACAGACTTTTACCAAAGCACTTCTCAATGGCCTCATTGAGCATAAGAGAACAAGTTCGTATCATTTGCACCCTCTTGATAGCACTTACCATGTGGTACGGAAACACGGGTCCACTTCATATTAAATGTTCGCGTGAATTCGCTTTACACGTTTGGGGTCTCCACCCTAATTAAACCTAGTCCCCTTACTATCCCAAAGTATAGAAGCGTTCGTATTTTACCCGTAGTAAATTGTAGCTGCAGAACTGTATCCCCATATAGTAGGAGATGTTTATTTCCTTCCGACCCCTAAGGGTAACCTAAGTTCGATGAATATTCTTTTTTATGCTTGAAATGCAGTTTAATTAAAAATAAAATACCTATACATATAAAAGATTATATGTAATGCTTGAAATGTTACTGTAATTTTCTACTGACAAAAGACATGTGCAAAAATATAGTAATATACTTTTGGCAGATGTCTTTTGTTTTTTTTAGTAAAATTGTGATGAATAACAATGTTATTTATATTATTGCGCAGAAGAATCTTCAGGAAAAAGAGCTTGCTATTATTGATTGAGCTTTATATTTGTATCGAAGAACGATTGAAAAATAAAATGAAAGTAACATTTTTCTTTTCTTATAGATTGTGAATATGAAAATAATTATTTACATTTGATCTGAGAATTGTGTTGTGTTTACAATTTATTCGAGCACCTTTCTGATTTTGTTCGGTCACTGAGTTTCTAAGCCTCCTGAAGCGACTATATTTTATTGGTTTTTCTTAGAATCTTTGGAAGAATTATGTTTTGAAACGTAGAAACAAATGTTTTGTTTTTTTATTGTATTTTAAGTTATAGACTTATTAGACCACTTATATCTAGATGATGATGGTGATGATGATGTTGATGATCTCTTGTTTATGGCTCTCCCATTTCCGATTGGGCCAGTGTCGAGTGTTTATGGTTTAGTTCTAGTTTGAAGGAGACTGGTAACTTTACTCTGCTTTATTTAAGAAGTCCCGTAAGCATACAAGTGGACTAAAGATTTTAAAATATTGTATTAACTGTTAATTAACCTAAAAAAAGGACGCACAAGTAATTAGATATGGTTAGTAAGTTAAGTGACGGACAACTTATTGTCTAATATTATTGTTGTTAATATAGTCACATGAAATTTTACCCTCGTACCTAATTCTTTCGTCAAAAAATGGAAAACTAAATTGAGTTTTATTAACAAATTAAATCAATCGACAGTAACTAAAAGGACATTGTAAAAGACAAGAAAGTGAACAATCCTCTTAAATTAGTCAAGTAGCCCTTCACAGCGTCTAGTCGAGATAAATGAGGAATTTTTAGCTGAGGGAGTTCGCACATTTAAAATGAATCCAATTATTTTATTACTTTTTTTACACAGAATTTTAGGAGCCTTTAATATCTTCAGCTCTTTTTGCTTTTTTACAACTTACATTTTATTTTATAATCAAATAATTAAAAGTAATACATACAAACCTGTTTTTTTTTAATGAGAAGAGGGCAAAAGAGCAGCGGATCGCCTAAGTTAGTTAATCCGACGCCCACGGACACCTGCAACGCCAGAGATGGATATGCGAGAATTGGATAACCGAGAATCATTCTCTGGTCCCGACGACCTACCTCCATAAGCAAGAAAATTGGATTAGAGAGAAACCTCTATAAGCGACATAAATATCGCGGTCATTTGGACTATCGAGTATCCAGGTTCGACTGTACTCTTAATTTGCATTTACAGTTCTCTGTTAAATACAATTTTTTTCCTTATATTTTTAGTTTGCTCACAAAATTATAAAAAATATATTTAAATACAAAAATTACATATTAACTTTTACGAACGTATCTATATGTAGTTATTATTATGTTTTGTACACGAGTGTATTATCATCGGTCATAATTTATTATACCTTTGTTATCGCCGCTCTGCGTAAACACTCATTTCCGAAACACCTTTACTAAATATACTACGCCATTACTAAAGTATGGTATATTATATTTTTCCACATATTACATACATTCATAAGTCAATACTTATTATAGAAAATATAACAATTCCCCTTTTAAATAATTTATAACATAAAGAGTGGAGAGCGTCAGTGGCTCAGGGGTTTAGCTCTTGACTTGTAAACTATAGGTCCCAAGTTCGAATTCCGCCATGTACAGTCAGCTTCAATAGTATCGTAACATCTAAAGTGCCCAAAAATATAGGAACAACGAAAGTCATCAAAAATATCGGTACAACCAAAGCTTTCAATTTAATCGAAGCACCCACACTGCCCAAAAACATCGCAACATTCATAGCGCCAAATATATGAGAGCAGCCAAAGAGCCATAATTATAGCAACAGTCACAACGCCAATGGTATCGAAGCATCCAAAGTGGTCAAAAATATCGGAACATTAAATGAAATTGAACTCTATCACTATACATTTGAGATACACTTTAAAATAGCCTGCTTACGTTAAAGAAACATACGTCAAAATAATTTGAAACTTTGATTCGAAATATTTCTCTACTATTTATTATGACTTTTATATGGCCGATGACAGATATCGAACAAGTGATTACAAATTTTAGTTTGTCACAGTGTAGACCAGTTTGGCGTATTGGTTTTACTACGTGTTTCGCAGCAATACGTAAGTAAATTATGCCGGTTCGATTCCTACGCTCTCCCCTACTAGTTTTTTTTTTATTATTTTGTTATCGAAGTATTACTATACTGACGTTTTCTTGGCTTGTAATCAGTGGCCACTCTTATGTTTTAGAACTGGGGATGCGCTTCTTAACTCCGTTTATTTTAATGGAATGTGATATTCCATTTCAATATATTTGAGACGAATGGTGAATTATATCAGGATATTCAGAGTAACATTTGAAACCACTGTTTATTTCAAAGAGATAATATTTTACAGTGTGGCTATAGGCAGTTCCCCGATATATATCAGCGAATATATATCATGATATAAATCACGATATAAGTATATCAATTGATTTTTTTTTGAGAAAAAATTTTGGAGATTAATGGATCAAAAAAATAACAATTTAGAATAATTTAGATTGTTTTCCAAAATGGCAATCTCATTTAAAGTTTGGGAAATTCCTTTTAACGTATATGGTACCGCTAGCTTTTTATTGAAATTCAAACCGTAACTTCATATTGTATTGGTTTATTTTAAGTAAAATATATGGGGATGCTCCGCTTTGTTGATTTATCTCACAAAGAAATGAAGATTATTATAAGATTATTAATAATAAGTACTTCTTTTTTAATTTTCATTAAATAACATTTTTCACAAATCAAATAATATATTACTATAATAATACAATCTTTGGTAATTACATTAATTAATATCTGGTCAGGAAGTAACGAGCGTATCACAAAATTAAAAATCCTAAAAATAAGAAAAAAAAAAGAATTGGAGTAGCGAGGGTATCGAACCGGCATCTCTTACTTACTTATGTCTGCGAAAAACGTAGTAAGGTCAATACACCAAATTGGCATACACTTTGACAACTTAAAATTTGTACCTACTTGTTCGGTATCTGTCATCAGCCATGTAAAGTCATAATCATAGATATATTATACCTATAGATGGAGCATTCGAAGTCTACAATAGTGGGCCTGTTTTTGGAGAAAACTTCCCTAGTGTTGTCATTTACATTATAATGCTGAAATAAAACTAGATAGAATGTAACCTTTTTTCTCGTATTTTATTTTTAAGTATTTACTAAATAACAAAATAATGATTAATCGAACCAATGTTAAAACATTCATTAATAATTTTATAATAACAATAAAGCACAATATTGTGGTTGGTAAAATGGTTTGGATTTAATCTATTTTAAATAATTATAATTAATAATAAACAGTTTATCAAATGTTTTCGTTTTTTTATTGTGATTACACTATATTTTCTCAAACTTGGGAAAAATGTACATGATACTCGCAAAGATCTGCACTTTTGGTATTTGCAAATGGGCATGTTTTTTGCTATAAAACTTTTATGGAGTGTTACTTCTAGTTATACAAAATTCTATGGTCACAATAGATAGTAGAGAAATATTTCTAATCAAAGCTTCAAATGATTTTGACGTATGTTTCTTTAACGTAAGCAGGCTATTCTAAATTGTATCTCAAACGTATAGTAATAGAGTTCAATTTCATTTAATGTTCCGATATTTTTGACCACTTTGGATGCTTCGATACCATTGGCGTTGTGACTGTTGCTATAATTATGGCTCTTTGGCTGCTCTCATATATTTGGCGCTATGAATGTTGCGATGTTTTTGGGCAGTGTGGGTGCTTCGATTAAATTGAAAGCTTTGGTTGTACCGATATTTTTGATGACTTTCGGTGTTCCTATATTTTTGGGCACTTTAGATGTTACGATACTATTGAAGCTGACTGTACCAATGTGTTTTTCGATTTTCGATATTCATATGTACATATTTACCGATGCTCTCAGATGAAAGAAAACATCGTGATGCAACCTGCACATAACGGCGAAGAAATTCAAAGATTATGTGTATTCACGCAAAATACACGCTAGTCGTGGAGTTGCGGAAAATGGAGCTTATCATGGGTCGAAACCTTAAACCTTTTAACCTTTAACGTAAAGAGTGAAAATAATTAGTAAGCGAAAATAATTCAAAACTCATCCTTTGGGGTGTTACTCAAAGCATCGATGGGCGATATCGCTGATGCAATTGACAAAAATGTATGAAGCTGACAATGACTTTCGATAAGTCACGTGCTTGTCACGTGTGAGATATCGAACGTCATTGTCAGTTCCATACATTTCCGACGTTCGCTATCGAATCGCTAGCGAATGTACTTTTTGTAACTCCTCTATACCGTTCAGTACTAAAATAGACAAGATTTTTCCATCTGAAATTATGTATAAGACCATTTAATTTCGTCTATTTTATTCTCTTTCAAAATGAGAGATAGCAATATGTTTTGATACATATAATTTAGCAATGGAAACCCAGAGTAATATGCTGTATGACTGTGACTTTTCAAATATAGACAACAAATATAGTAATTACTTAAGTGCATTTGTGCGTGAGTGTACTCATTCATCAATCATAATTTATTACAGTATTGTTATCGCGGGCTGCGTAACCGCTCATTTCCGGTACACCTTTTATAAGACTGTGCCTTTAGTTAGGAAATAATGCATTAAACACATAACATTTAATTCAAACTAAAAAACTACAATATAAATTTTATGAATAGGTTTAAGCTCGCATTGGATGTTTTAATTATATGCTTGAAAAAGCAGACATAAAATAAATAATAAAAGAGTTCCTCGTGTGATTAGGTTACGTTACGTGACATGATTTAGTTATTTAAAAATTAAAAATAAAAAAGAGCAAATATACCTTTATATTTATATAGACATATATTTCGTCTTTTTTATTTCCTATAAACCATTTAACAAAGTGAAATAACACCACTATGATCTCGGCCTTAGCAAGATCTTTAGTCCCTTTCATATAATGCAAGCAAAAGGAAATTGGATTTTTCTTTATACACGCTCGAATAACTTGATAATGTGTGAATTATGAAAATTGAAACCCGGAACTGTGATTTATTTTTCGATCAGATTCACTCGATATCGAAATGTATTTTCACCTGAAATAAATCTAGATAAATATAAAATCTAAGCTAAAATTAATGTATTTTTTTTATATTATAAAGTGGCAAACAAGCAAGCGGCCATCTGCACTCGCTGAAATAGCGAAGCGACTGCTGCCCATAGATATCTGCAATTGCAGATGTGTTGTCTACCTTTATCCTCCGCCGGAGGAGGAGACGCACAGCAAGAGGATAATTCCTCTCCCTATACGTCCCCGCCCCCGGGGAACCCACTTCCCTTTCCCATCATTTCCTTATAGGAAAAGGATAGGAAGGAAAGGTGGATTGAAATTACTCGTAGCTATGAAATATTAGCACATTAAGTTTTCAAGTATAAACAACGTGACAGCTTCGCACCCTTCTCGTCTGCGCTTGATCCCCGACAAATGCAGCGTGTCCGTACATAATTCGCTAGGGGGCGTGCATGTCGCGAGATAACAGTTCATAAATCAAACTTTAAGTTATAAACAATATGGCTACAGACAAAGGTAATTCCCCTTTTAAAATAATTCGATATACAAAGTGTTAACTTGGATAGCTTTATTTAAGTTTATTATGTAATGAGAAAATGATTTTAAAATGAAACGACCTCATAGACTGCAAAAGATTTGATAATTTTTTCTATAAAAAACAAAAGACGAAAGAAAAATAATTAAATAAAAGAATGTTAAATTAAGACCAAAGAGGTTTCTTCTTGCTGGCCAGTGTTCGCGCCGCAACGGAAATATCATCGCTTAGTATACTTAAACTGTTTCTGCTGCTCTCAGAGTTGTGTGGTCACTAAGTGTTGATTGAGTATGAGAAAAAGTAAAAACTAAGTAATTTTTATTTGACTCTAAAGTATGGCTCTTACAGTCGAATGCTCAAATACTTCGTTACGTAAGAGTCGCTTAAAATCTAAGTAGCGTTAATTCAACGAGATCGTCGTAGATTTTGGAGTTTAAGCGTGGACTCAAGTAAGACGCTGTGACATTCGGAACAAACATTCGGAATATTTTTTTATGAACTTATATATGATGCCAGCTAAAAATGTTACTTATAAAATAAAAAAAATTGAAAGAAAAATTTACTTCCTTTATCCATATCATAAGGACATATTCATGCCGTTGGATATCACCTAAGCTCGCCTGTCTGTCATCCGCGCATATTATATAAAACGTTACGTATTACAAAAAATATTTTTCATAAAAATACTCTCCATGAAATGTGGAATATTGACTGAATTTGACTATTGACTGTACTGGAACATCTTTATTGAGAACTAAGTATTAGGCAAGTACAGTAAAACCTGGATAACCGAGAAACCTTTATAAGCGAGAATAATTCTCTCCCGACGGACAGCCTTCTTAAGCGTAGAACCTGATTAGACAGAAACCTCCATCAGCGAGACAAAAATCGCGGTCACTTGGACGCTCGCTTATTCGACTGTGTGTCTAGAAAGATTTTTTTGCGTACTAATTGTATGTTTTTCATCTTGATTATATCACAAAATAATAATTCAGCTCTAAAATAAAATATAACAAATGAAATCAATCAAAACAAACATTTCGATTGTTAATATACTTGAATGGTACTGACGGAGTTTTCTCGAAAAGGTCACGATGTTGAAATTAAGGAAATTACTTTTCCAAATGAAAGAAAGTTTTGCTTCTGTTAATGTTTTGCGGAGTAAAGGTTGAACAAACGGATAAATTAATTAAATGTAATGAAATTGTTTAAAAAATACTTTAACACAGTCTTTATTCAACCATGTTTTTGAGTCTGATTACGACCTGAAAAAGAGGTTTCGACCCATGATGATATTTTGCGTGAATACACATATCTTTGAATTTTTCGCCGATATGTACAGGTTACATCACGGTGTTTTCCTTCACCTAAGAGCGTCGGTAATATAATAATTTCGAATCTAATAAGAATTTTCTGAATCATTAAGACAATAAGACATTTACGATCAAAATGATGTAATGAACCAAACTAATTTATGATTTTGTGTCCAAATAACTAATTGAAAACACTATAACTTATAAATAAAAGTCATTGCCATAAATAAAATATCGTTGTCACGCAAAAATCGGCCTTGCGCGCAAGCAAAATTTTCGTTTTTATTTCGAACTCGGTGTAATGAAGCTCTACGGTTAGTAGAAAAATCCATCTTGCATTCATTATTCCGTATTGTAATTCGGAAGAATATTGCGAATAACGTTTCTCATTCCTCGTTCTTCGTTCTACGTTCATCACTCTTCGTTTCCCGTTCATCGTTCGTCGTTCATCTCGTCTACGATACTGAAGCTGCGTTCCACCGCAAATTAATTACAACCAGAGCATCGTATACTTCAAGTCAATCCTACTTAGTAATATGGAAAGTAAACTTTCTTATTAAAAAAAAAACAACGTAACAAGCAAACATACAATACACATTTCATCACAATTTAATCAATGATTTGGAAATATGGTAGGGTACTAGTAATAATCTACAGCTTCGCTTTGGTCGGCAGATGTGACATACACAGACCTTTATGGATCACTTCGTCTAATAAAGTTAGTAAGAAAAAAATAAGAAGTTCAGGGAGGCTACCCAGAGTACATGCGATTCGATAGTAAACATCAAAAATGTATGGAACTGTGATGTTCGATGTCTCACACGTCACAAGCACATGTCTTATCGAATGTCATTGTCAGTTTCAAACACTTTTGTCGACTCTATCAGCGATGTCGCCAAATGAGATATACTTTGGGTAACCCCCCCGTTGGACATATTTTTCTAACATATTGGCTTGATGTCGTATCTTGAACTGTTATTTAGTAAGTTAGTTAAAAATCATACTTAAAAAACATTTTTAATTATTAAGATGGCAGTTAATAAAAGACAAGATTTTCTTTTGTTTTCTAAATAAAGGTCCTTCTTCTTTGATCGTTACTACAGTGATGAAATCAAGTGAAAATATTTTAGCTCAATAATTTCTTGGTGCTTTGAAAATTTTACTTTGTTATAATTTAAGGTATTTCTTTGATCCTGTCCAAAACGTTTGACCTGTCAAAAGTCCATTGGCATATTTTAATTACTCTCAAGTAATTAAAAGATATTCTTAACTAAACTGTATAGAGCATCGGTGGCTCACGGATTTATCTCTTGACTAGTAATCTGCTGGTCCCGAGTTCGAATCCCGCCGTGTACCAATGTGTTTTCCATTTTCGAATTTCATATGTACATATTTACCAACGCTCTTACGAAGGAAGGCATCGTGATGCAACCTGCACGTATCGGCGAAGAAATTCAAAGACATATGTGAAGTCACGCAAAATACGCGCTTATCGTGGAGTTGCGGAAAACGGAGCCCATTATGGGTCGAACTTCTACTACAAGTACACTATAATTGTGTCACTTATTTCCAAATGCCTACCGATTTTTACCTGCGTTTAATAGAAATTGTCTTATTTGTTAATCTATTTGGGTCTACACTAGTAATTATTAAAACAACACAAGCATTTGATTTCTCCTTATAAAGTTACTAACTGTTGTTCGCGACTTCGTCCGCGTGGAATTAAATAATATAGCCTATGTTACTCGGGGATAATGTAGTTTTGTATGAGTGAAAGAATTTTTTTAATCGGCCCAGACTTTCTTGAGTTATTTCAATACATAGAAAAATACAAAATTTCTCTCTATATAATATTAGTTTAGATTAAAAATTAGCTTTTTTATAGAAATTGTAATCGTAGTTATTTCAAAAATTACAATCGATATTAATTTTGTAAATAGAAAACATATTTCTATTATAAAATGTTATCCACAACAGGCAGTAAATGTGGTACGATCAGATAAGTTCGCTGCAAGGATTTAATACGGTACGGAGCGATTTATATACATTAAGTCTTCCCACTCGCTCCTTATCGCGTGGTACTTGTTAGTAAATAGCTCGATAGCGACTGCGCCGTTTATAAAGATAATACAACATTCTGTTTACGTCATTTCTGGCTTCTATGTTTAGGAATATTTATAAAATCTGAAGGAAATACCACAAAAAATTGTATAATATCAACACAAGTTTCGTTTATATTCTCTACTTACCATTCTTACTTAAGCTTCGGCTTCATTAGACCGAGTTTGCGAAAAAAACGGAGAGTTTGCTTCGGCTTACGTCCGTTTTTATCGCGGACTCGGTCTAATGAAGCCAAGGCTTTACAAGAAGAAGGAAGATAGAGTTTATTAACCGTTTCTGTAATGGAACATTCTTAAAAACTCACAGTTATCTTTTGCTCAATTTATAGAATACTAGTTGTTATGTGCGACTTCGTCCGCCTGGAATTAAATAATGTAGTCTATGTTACTCAGGGATAATATAGCTTTCCAATGGTGAAAAAATTTTTGAAATCGGTCTATTAGTTCTTGAGTTATTTCAATACAAACAAAAATAAAAAGTTTGTTTCTTTATAATATTAGTATAGATATAGATTTGAATAATAAAAAACTGACGTTAAAACAAAGTAGTATGTACATTCGATATCTCGGGCTCGTGACAGAGGAAACGAGGGCTTTCAGCCTGCGGTCCTTTGTAGTGCACAGATAGAGCACACCACACTCTCTTAAACGTTATGAATCGTTTCACCGCACAATAGTATGGAAAATCATATCGAAATTGTACTACAATTTTTAATATTTAGTTGTCTTTAAAATTTTTATTGTTAATATATTTCCCACTAGCGACCCGCCCCGGCTTCGCACGGTTGCAAATCGGTATAATGCTGATACTAAATACTGCAGCGTTTGCAATGAAGTGCTAAAAATGTGTTAATTTACGACATCATATTAAAAACTTCTACACTATCAGTGTTACTCTACTATTTTGTAAATGTTTTATACATAAAAACATTCCTTATGAATCACTCTATCTATTAAACCGCATCAAAATTCGTTGCGTAGTTTTAAAGATTCAAGCATATATAGGGACAAACAAAACATAAACTAAATGTACGTTTATTTTACGAACTCGGTCTTATAAAGCCGTAGCGTTATTGTAAAAATGAAACTACTTATACTAAAGTTAAAAATTACATCTAAGCTATGACTAACTTATTATTAGAAATTTGCCTAAAAAACATTGTTCAAGCAAAGTAATTTCTGATGTCCAATAATTTAAACAGTATTTTCAAAAGTTGGTGTATCTAATGGCAGTTTTCACCAACAATCCCTAAATTTTAGGTAACCCTTAACGCATTTTAAATGTCACCTAACACTACTTTCGTTTTCGCCAACAGTTAAGTGTCACTTTAGACCGCAAGGGATCCGTTACATTTAGGAGGAGAACCTTAATCAAAAAAACACCTATCTAAAACTACTTAAGGGGTTTGTTAGTGAACACGGGCATAAGTTACGTAGTCGGCACTTAAATGCTACAGTATTGATAAATAGGACTTAACAAATGTCCTAGACAGAGTATAAATACTTCCAATATAAATAAAGCAACCAGCTTCTGTTTGCATAATCAGTTAATAATATAAATCTATTTAATATATCTGATTGTTTTGAAAGTGTGAAATGTATATAATTCTAGTCCTGTAAATGTCATAGATTATCAAGATTTATTTCAACGTCTGGAGGGCTACCCAATGTACTTTTCGAATGACGATATCGTTGATGGAATCGATAAAAATGTATAAAACTGACAATAACATTAGATAAGTCATGTGCTTGTTACGTGTGCGATATCGAACGTCATTGTCAGTTCCATTTTTGACGTTTGCTATAGAATTGCTTTGCAGGAAATATACTTTGGGTAATCCCCTTGAATGGTTAAGTACCAATAGTCCAATGTCTACAAAATAATGTGAAACATGATGTTATTTGTTTGAATCCTCCATTCTATTCTAATCCGGTACATTTTGACGCAAAAGTTTGAAGCAAAGTAAGTTACTTACGCTAAGTTATTACCTAATTTTAAAAATATAACGTAAAATAGACGTAAAATAAATATATTAAGAGCCTACTTTACTAAAATAGTTAAAGCTTTTATTTAGAACGAAGATATTTTTATGTTAAAATAAGTTGTTTCCATGAACGAGTTTGTAGTTGCCTGTTCATTTCTGCCTAACTAATAAGTATTGTAAAAAGTTAACTTTATGTAGAAAAAATGTCTTGGCTGCATTACAAATTCATTTCGTGCGAAGCCAACGAATTGTTGTAAATCACTGATTCCTTGGCAGGAATGCCTACGGTTTAAAAAGTATATGAATTGTTTGAGACAAACATATCTTTACGCATCAAGTGTGAGTTTTCATTGAGAAAACATCTGTATAAAACATAGTGCTATTCAAGGGCCGATCCAGCTTTGGCGCCTGGAGGGAGTCACATAGTCGTGGTCAAATCGAGAAGTTATAATTTAACTTTGATAACAATATATACAAATAAATAGTACATATTGTAATTCAGAGGGGGGGGGGTCAAGACCTCATGACTTTCTGACCCCCATGGATTCGCCATCGGTGTTATTTCATTTTATTGTAAGGAGAAAGAGAGGGAGGGAAATATGCTTTCGAGGAATAAACCAGTACAATATCACAGTTAAAGATACGTATTCTGTAATGTTTTTGATATTATATTGTTGCGGCACATCACTAGTTGCGACTAGTGACATTTCGGCGCGATAGTACACATCACTAATCCGCCATCTTTTCTTCTTCTATTTCTTCCCTTCTTACTATCAACACATAAAAGTGCAGAGAACCAGTGAAAATTACATCAAAGGTTAATATCCATTTAAACAATATTGTGTTCTAAAGTCCAAATTAAATTATTATCTTTTGAAGTTGTATTAAAAGTCTATAACTTCCGAGTATAACTTGAAAGAGTTTGTCAAAAATGATTAATTTTGTCTTAATACTTTACTATGACCCCACAATAAGGTCGACAAACGCCGTCTTAAAACGTGACTTTGCATTTATTTTAAGAATTTTGTTATTATACGAACAAACTAATTATCAAAATTTACGTTTTACTTTATATCCAAAAAACTTTATCAAAAACACAAAAATGTTTTTTTCCAAATTACAATGTAACTTATCATTGTCATGTATCTAGGGTGATAGCGAACGTCGAAAATGTATGGAACTGACAATGACGTTCAATATCTTACACGTGACAAGCAATCATCGAATGTCATTGTCAATTTCATACACTTTTGTCGATTCCATCAGCGATATCGCCAATCGTAATATACTTTGGGTAATCCCTTAAGATGTCGAATGATTTCGAGAAGTGATCTATACTTGTAGGGTTAGAAATAACGGATATCATTGTTAAAAAGTGAACATTGTATTACGAAAAAATTAAAAAGTAGCTTAGTTTTCCTTGTAATCTAGTAATTAGAGGCAAAAGTTTTGTACCTGAATGTTTAGAATTTCTATACATAACAGTACAAGCATGGAATAAATATACAAAATACATTATTTTTGTTACATCTACTAACAAGATGATAATATTCTCTTTTAAGTCACAAAGGAGGTAATTACACGGCCCTATGATGTTACACGTTGTATCAAATTTCACGAACACCGCTCTCTTCATTCCGAAGAGGCTTTACGCTTATAGCACACAACACACAAAAGCGAATGCTAAGCGAAGCGAATCATACTACTTTATAGAAAGTAAATTCGGTACGTAGCGATTCTATAGCGAACGTCAATAATGTATGAAACTGTTAATGACGTTCGATATTTCACCCGTGACAATCACATGACTTATCTAATGTCTTTGTCAGTTTCATACAATTTTGTCGATTCCATTTGCGATATCGCCAATCGAAAGATACTTTGGGTAGCCCCCTGAACACATGATAGGAAGATGATGCGACAGGAAAACCTATAGTTTGCTCTGTATTAGATTCGGTTATGCGTAACTTGTCGAATAAAACGGTAAGCAAACTGCGTAGACAAATCCAGATTCTTGATGGATTTTAAATTAGAACCAATTTTAAAACAATCGAACCTAATCGAAGCGGAAGGTAAAGATGGAAAAAAATAAGGGAAAATAAAATTCATTTAATTAGATATCATGCTGGTGTAGTTGCACTCGATTCGCCGGAATGATACAAATGCACGTCAGTTGCGTTTCGCTTCCGGTTCGTTTCCAGTTCGCCTGCAGTTCGCTTTAACGGTTGTGTGTTACAGGTTTTAATGTAGCTGTTATCAAGTCACTCGAGATGTCTCGTGTCTAGAGGCAATATTTTGGCTTTGCTTACCTATTTAAAATAATCTCATGTTGCGAAGCGTTAAGGCTTCCATGTTTTATATTAAAAATATTTAAATATTGTTTTAATATCTTTAATCATTTTTATACATCCCTTTTCATATTGCAAATTGATTCTATGAGAAGAAACTTATTAATTAACATTTCGAGGAAACATTTTAACGTTTTTATTTTGAAAAATCAGAAAATAATCTAAGGACGGTTTATCATAATTAAGTAAAATATGCTTGACACAGCATTTTGGCTTTTTTCCTGAGAAAAACATAAAAAACGAACAAATAAAGTAGAGCGAGTAAAGCCGCTTCGCAAATACTAGCTGTCATAAAACCGGGGTAATAATAAAAAGACGTACGCGTATTTATCAAAAACTCAATAACGTCGTATGAAAGACATTTTGATAGTCCCCACGTCACTATTCCCCGGCAGCACTTCCAGTAATGGAAACTAGCAATATAAATTTCAACCGCTAAAAGCTTGTCAGCTGTTACATTGATACTACCAGCCTGAAATACAGATCAGGGGAGCTACCCGAAGTACTTTCGATACGAAAAGATTCTATAGCGAATGTCAAAAATGTATGAAACTGGCAATGACGTTCGATATTTCACACGTGACAATCGCATGACTTATTGAATGTCAATGTCAGTTTCATACATTTTTATCGATTCCATCAGCGATATCGCCAATCGAAAGATAGTTTGAATAACCCTCCAGGGCAGTTACCCAAAGTACATTCGCTACGAAACGATTCTATAGCGAACGTCAAAAATGTATGACACTGGCAATGACGTTCGATATCTCACACGTGACAATCGTATGACTTATTGAATTTCAATGTCAGTTTCATACATTTTTATCGATTCCATCAGCGATATCGCCAATCGAAAGATACCTTGGGTAACCCTCCAGGGCAGTTACTCAAAGTACATTGCTACGCAACGATTCTATAGCGAACGTCAAGAATGTATGAAACTGGCAATGACGTTCGATATTTCACACGTGACAATCACATGACTCATCGAATGTCCATGTCAGTTTCATACAATTTTATCGATTCCATGAGCGATATCGCCAATCGAAAAGTACTTTGGGTGGCCCCCTTGTTCGCAGCGCTAATGTCGCATGCAGCTTTAAATCTTTGTTACCTAGCCAGTTACCGAATATGGGATTTTACTCTTTTATTTTAGAGATTTTCAAAATATTACGTATAGCAAATGTTCATGTCTTTTAATGATACTAGGATTAAGATTCTACTTTTTCCAAAGTCTAGAACCAATAGCGGAGTCAACAATGTATTTTTTCAAATTGTAGGACCAAAAACTAGGACTTTAAAAATAAACTTAAAATTGGGGATATGATAAGTTGTTAATAGTTCAGTATTTACTTAAACTTAGACATATAATATATCGTTATGCAAAGAATCCCTGTACAAATGTAATACTTATAAATAATTTTTAAAACATTTTAAATAATAAGAATTAAACAATAATAATTCACTGATCACGTCGACCAAGCCGCACTGGGCCAGGGTGGTTGACTATGGCTTAGTCACCCCTTAGGTAAGCTCCGAGCCCCTCGGTGGGACTTATTGTGAGCTGGTGGTGATGAAACATTTAATTCCTAAAAGATTTCAACTAAAGAACAAAGTATGCGTATCACTGATTTAATTTAAGTGTATTGCAACAAATTCCTCTAAAGACAAGTGAGTAGCGACTTAATTTGCAAACTGGCGCTGGTCCAGTTTAAATATCTCGAGCGCTTTACAGCGCTTTGTCGAGAGATATCTCTTTGACAACTTCGTATCATTTTAATACTAAATAGATAGTAAACAATAAGAATTGTAAATCAATTTTGGTACACATTGTTTATACATTTTAACAATTTTAAATATTAATATTATGAAGTATCTATCCTCTAGAATATTTAGAATTAGCGACCTGCCCCGGCTTCGCAAGCGTCCAACGCTGATACAAAAATGCGGAAAAACTTAAATATTTAAGACATCATATTAGAAACCTAAAAAATAACAGTATTTTTACACTATTTAATGAATGTTGATATACATATAAATCTTCCCCTTCAATCACTCTATCTATTAAAACAAACCGCATCGAAATCCGTTGCCTAGTTTTTAGGATTTAAGTATACATAGATTTATAGGGACAGAGAAAGCGTCTTTGTTTTATACTATGTAGTGAAAGCTTATTTGCTTAAATATTTGTTATTAGAGGCAGAAGAGTATCTGTTTTCAAGCCTCTATAGGATTATATTATGAAAATCGTTTTGAGACTAGAATTTCAGATTCGCCTGACTAAGTGTACAAAGTGCCTATTTGTACAAACATGCAATGAAGTTTGTGTAGAAAATAACTAGAAGCAAGAGTTTGTATTTAGACAAGTTTAAAAGCAATGAGCAATAGTTTATTACAGTCACAAAAAGGCAAAGATCATGTAAGCACATAAACAGACACATCGATCAAGTCGAGGAAGTCCGATAGAGTACAGTTTGAAAGAACTCTCATTCTGTAAATCGGCCCCATATGTGATTTATGAGTTCCCACTTGAAACTTATACGAAAGAGATTTTGTGAAACCCGAACAAGTTTTATTGTGATTTTTTATTGATTCGATGAATATTCGGTTGTGTATCACATAAGCAGTTGTCATACATTTTTAAACCATGATTCAAATAAGGAAAATAATGGGCGTCGGTAGCTCAAGGGTTTAGCTCTTGACTTGTAAACTGCAGATCCCGAGTTCGAATCCCTCCATGTACCGTGTTTTTCGATTTTCATATGACGACGCTCTTACGGTGAAGGAAAACATATTACAAAGTGGCAAAAGAGCAAGCGGCCACCTGGATTTGTTGAAAAAGCGAAGCAACTGCTACCCATAGTCTTCTGCAATTGCAGATGCGTTGCCTACCCTTAATCTACGGAGGAGACGCACAGCATTTTACTATCCGTTTATATTTCGGAGTCCAATTCTTTCTTATATTAAAATCTTTGCACAAGTATATCCGATAAAAAATATAAAAGATTCTACAAATAAAAACTTGGTTCAACACAATTAGCGCTAATGGGGCGAGTTGTTTGTTTGTTTACAGCACGTAACCGCAAACCTTTACCGTTTTACTTGAATGCCTTTATATTTTTAAAGCTGAATAAAAAAGAATATATTTTAAGCACCAAATCTCTGTATATGGGCCTTTTATAAAATATTTCTCTCCAAGCCAGCCAGCGTTACCCAAAGTCCATACGCTACAAAGCGATTCGATAGCAAACATTAAAAATGTATGGAATCGACAATGATGTTCCATATCTCACACGTGACAAGCACATGACTTATCGAATGTCATTGCCAGTTTCATACATTTTCGTCGATTCTCTGGGTAACCCCCCTGGGTCTTTTAAATAACAGTTTTAAAAGTTTATGTTGCTAAATTCTTTATAAAATTGAGATATGATTTTGTGGACAATAAAAAATACAGAAGGGAAGAATGGTATGAGAATTAGGATTCTAATACTTCTCTTGTCAAAATCTACGTAAAAGAACACACTGATTATATTGATCATCATCATCTGAGGCACTATAGGCACGTGTGGCCCTTTACAGTAAATTTCTCCATGTATGTCTGCTTTGGGCCTTTTGCTTCCAGCCCTTGATGTCGGTATTCTTAAGATCTTGTTTAACGTCATCTAGCCATCTTAGCTTTGGCCTACCACGTGCTCAAAGCCCATCCGGATTAATTAACTGTTTACATTAGCTGATTGATTTTTCGACTTTCATATGTACATATTTACTCAACACTCTTACGGTGATGGAAAGCATCGTGATGCAACCTGCACATAGCGGCGAAGAAATTCAAAGATATGTGTGAAGTCACGCAAAATACGAGCAAGCCGTGGAGTTGCAGAAAATGGAGCCCATTATGGGTCGAAATACTACTACGTTAGCTATTTAAATAACAAATATTGCTTCTGCGAAAATGTAATTAAAATTTAGTAATCGAATGAAAAAGCGGATGATTCGAACCCGAAATATTTATTCAAGTACCAGTTGAATGAGACTATGAATGATGTATCTTAATAAAAATTTGCAAAACACGAACAACCTGCACCTTATCCGTTCCTCGAGGAAGACAAGTCTAATGATTAATTCATAGCGTTGAAACAGATCGGCGGTCGTACGTCAAAGTACCCCTCAATTTATATTCCAATGCTATAATCACTACCAAGTATTGTCGGAATTTAATGTATTATCAACTATATTGCTCGTGAAATACCTAGGGGGCTACCCAAAGTACTTTTCGATTGGCGATATTGCTAATGGAATTGACAAAAATGTCTGAAACTGACATTGACATTCTTTAAGTCATGTGATTGTCACGTGGGAAATATCGAACGTCAAAGTCAGTTTCATACATTTTAGACGTTCGTTATAGAATCTCTTCGTAGCGATTGTATTTTCGGTAACCCCCCTAGTGACGATTGTTTAATACTCACTGATGGGAATTAATAAGTATCTTTGATGTCGGGAATTTACCGAAAATGGTGTCAAATAATTCGTGGAGTGTATAATTACATATTACAGAATGACTAATTATTAGATATGCTGTGTAATTATTCTGTTATTTTTTTTTATTTATTTATTTCTTTAAGTTTTACAATTTTTTCCACTTATTTTTTCCGCCAAACCTCCCAAGAGGTTTGTAGGCGGCGCACCTTTTTATTATATTACATAACTTAAATTAACTTAATCATAACTTAACTTAATTCCAGCAACATGTTCTTTAATTTTTTTTTCAATGAAAACTTACTATCTATAATTTTGTAAATTTGAATTTATATTTACTTGTGGACTTATTAAACTTGGATTTTTTTTAATTGTACAATTCGACACGGCTTTTCTGTCTAATTTTTGTCTTAGCATGAAGGAGTTTTATGTCATTTGCTTAATTATGATATACTTATATTTTCTTAATATCCAACAGTAACATTACCAATTAGTTAGCTACTCGAGTCACGTTCTATTATTATAATAAGATTACCTTATCTTGCTACGTACTGTGTAGAGCTTGTTGTCATAACTATAGAGTTTACTGGGAGCTTAAAAACATACCGCTTTATTCCGAAACGAGAATCAGTGATATTACTGTTGTAGTTTCTACGTTTGGTACTGGTACATTCATAAAATTTATTCCAAAATACAGAACATCCTTGTTCCTGGTACTTCTTATGTTACATTATTTGGTCCAATGAGACCCCTGATCTATCTTATTTAGTTCCGAGTGTCCTCCAATATCGTATAATCGACGACTTATTCGTCCACGTTTATCGTAGTACTTTTTTTTTTTTTTCGGAATAAGGGGGTTAGGTTGCAAAGTTTACATCAATATAATGTATGTGTGTTTCTTACTTCATATTTTCAGAACAATTTAATTGATCTGGATATTAAAACTAAAAAAAATTACAATAAATAAAATTAAATAAAACTAGCTGTTGTTCGCGACTTCGCTTGTCTAGAGTTAAAAAATATAGCATATGTTACTTGAGAATAATTTATCTTTCTAATGGTAAAAGAATTTTTAAAATCGGTCCAATAGTTCTTGAGTTATTTCAATATGTACATAAAAAATTAAAAAGTTTTCTCTTTAAAATTAAACATACAATAATAATAATAATCTTAGTTATTATTTATTATCGGCTTGTAATTAAACGATAACCAAAAATAATAAATT